>JAESUZ010001154.1:0-242963 GCA_017311185.1 Proteles cristata cristata
GTCCAAGTGGCGGCGGTGGGAGGCGGCCCAGGGGCCCGGGCTAAGCCCCAGCCTGGCCCCACCCCCGGCCCCCGGCTGTGGGGAGCCCCGCGCCAGGAGGGGCCGAGACCGCGTCCACCTTCCCTCGGCCCAGGCCTCCTGGCCTCTCCCACAGGGGCTGTGACGGTAGCAGGGAGGTCAGAGGGGCCTTCCCAGAATGCCCTGCGGGCCGTGCCCCCAGTCCCTCGGGCCCTGAGGCCTGCCCCGTTCGGCTCCGGGAACGGAGTGGGGGTCCTGGTGCTCGAGTGGGTGCTCCCCGCCCTTCGTGTCCTCCTGTTGCTTCCAGAACTTTCTCTCTCTCTCTCCAGTGCCTTTCATCCATTCTGGTCTGGTGTGTCGGTCACGTGGGGGAAGGAAGTCAGACGTAAGGTCCGGCGAGTCAGGTCAACAAGGTAGCCAGCAGTGGGGGGGCAGTGACCAGCATGGGGGGGTGAGCCTGCCAAGTGGACAGCGGGGCCTGCCGGGTGGAGGGCACGGTTTGGGCAAGGGCCCTGGAGACTGAAAAGGCCCCGGATGAGACTGGGGGTGAAGGGTGAGCATGACCAGAGCCCAGGCCTCCTGGGACCAGAGTTCCCACCCTGGCTCTGCCTCTTTACTGCCTGGCCATAGCTCTGTGCCTCAGTTTGCCCAGCTGTGAATTGGGAGGACTCTGAGAGTGCCTCCCGTCTCGCCTGGGGCATTAAGAGCGAGTCACTGCTCCCCGTGCCGGGCCCTGCAGGGCCAGGGTGCTGAGCCTGTGGTGGTGGTTCATGCCGGCTCCTCCCAAGGTGTGGAGCGAGTGGCGGGTGTGACTTGCAGCTTCGCAAGGTCACTCCAAGGTCACTCGGCTCCGGGCGCCCAGACAGGAAGGGCGGTGCCACGGCCCCACCTGAGGCCACGCACCACCTCTCTGCGCGCCAGGGCGTGTAGTAACATGAACATGATTTCTTTAATGACGATGCATTTTTTAAAATATGGGGTAAGTAGGGGTAAAAACGACCTCGTATATCAAACCCTTCTGTTTTACAGCTGTTATTTGAAATCGTGTTTATTTTATGACAGACTTAAGTAAAAATATAAGTGAGATTTAAATGTTTATTGTTGAGAGAGAGTGGGAGAAGGGTGGGGGCAGAGAGAGACGGAGACACAGAATCTGAAGCAGCTCCAGGCTCTGAGCTGTCAGCACAGAGCCCGACGCGGGGCTCGAACCCACGAACTGTGAGATCATGACCTGAGCCGAAGTCGGACGCTTCACCGGCTGAGCCACCCAGGTGCCCCTGTAAGTGAGATTGAAGAGGAAGCCTCTGGAAGTGACACCTCAGCAGGTCGCCGACGTCAAGGCTGGGGAGGGCGCCAGCGGGTCGGCAGAGCCCCCTCCCCTGCGGCCCCCTCAGCAGCGGCCTCGGCCTCGGGCACCCCAGCCACGCCACACCCTCCGCACTCTCCCCGCTACTTGTGGTCAGAGGAGGGCAGAGGCTCGTGTAGGAAGGTGTTCGCTGCGGTGTCGCAGCCACACAGGAAACGAGGAGGAAGGAGGCCCCGGCGGGAAGGAAATGACAGCCCGTGTGGCAGAACTTCCTGCGGCCGAGGGGGTGCTGGGGCAGCCGGTGTCCGCGCAGGGAAATGCGGGGGCCCGTCCAGCCCGCCTTGGGGTGTCCCGCAGGCCCGGGCCCGCCCCCCAGCGTGCGGGCAGGTGGGGCTCCCGTGCGGCCGGGCGCACACACCTGTCCCTCCGCAGCCGCTTGAATTCATTCCCGCTGAAGTTCCACGGGGACGTCCCCGCCGTCTATCCCAACGCGGGATAGTCCCGGAAAAATAGATCAGCTGGATGCGGACGGAACAGGCAACATGAAAAGCTTGTGTGTAAGTTGTCGGGTGGGGCCGGCCTGGCGGACTCCCTGGAAGAGACCACGAGCGCCGGCGCCAGGGGCGGAGGCGAGTCCAGCAAGGTGCTGTGCTGAGTCCTGCCCGAGGAAGCCTCAGTCATCCTGAGGTCTTTATTGAAAATGCTGCCGTCTGGCGCATCCTGAATTTGTTTTCCATCACGTTTTCCTTAACGGCTGTTCATTTTCGATAGGTGGGGGGTGGGGATCCAAAGTTGGGCCGCACGCGGACGGCAGCGAGCCCGAGCCCGACGTGGGGCTCCAGTTCCCGAACTGCGAGCTGACGGCCTGAGCTGAAGTCGGATGGTCGACGGACTGAGCCCCCCGGCGCCCCTCCTTACCTAAATGAGAGCGACACCACCAACCCCCCAAAGCTCGTGGACAGACTGGGGCGCCAAGAGGAAGCGCCCATCAGGAGCGGCCGCTCAACCACTGTGAAGGTCCCTGGGAATTTCCATCCCCTCCTGGAAGCTGGACCCGCCACAGTTTGGAGCCCACCTTGTGAGCTTTCTGGCCTGAGCGTTCTGGAGGTGGGCACGCGTTCCCTCTGCGCCCCTTGGCCCTCAAGGGTCATAAACCCTTGTGGATTTTACCTCTTCAGTAGCCACTGCCTCAGTCTGCCCTTCTTTGCCCCCACTGTGCGCACCCTGGTCAGGGCCCCGCCTCACCCCCAGCTCATTCTCACCCCCTTTTGGCAGATGCTGACCCTGCACATCCGATCTTGGAAGGCTCCGTGCACACGCGTGGTTCTCGGGCACAGCCAGCGGCCCCTCTTAGTATCCGAGCCCGGCTCGCCCCCCAGCCTCTCATGTGGCTGTGGCTGTGGCCCCCGGCTCTGGATGTGATCTGAGACCCTAAACGCAGCCTCTGATGGACTTCCTGAAAGGCACGTGCGTGTCCCTTCCCTCTCTTCCCCCCCAGGCTGGGCTGAGGACGCACTGGCACACCTGGGGCAGCCATTTTGGACCAAGTGCCACGTGCTCCAGACTTCCCCTGCAGTGAGAGGGGCAGGGGTGGGGGGGGAGGAAGAGGCCAGGCTGCCCCTCCCCGCTAGCGTCCATTTTGGTCACGGCCGTGTCCTCTACCTGAGGACTGTCGCCCCCCATAGCACTGTGTTCCACCGACACCCCTCCAGTCAGGGCTCCCCGTGGCTGGTCCTGACGCTACGCCCACCCCAGCGGACCCCTTCAGTACACTCGCCTCGCTTGGGTGCCGCTGGGGGTGCCGACCCGAGCTCCCTCCAGCCTCCAGCCCTGCCCTGGGCCCCTCGCCGCAGCACCAGCGACCCCTCTCCCGTTCATCTCTCTGCTTGCCTGCAGGCCTGCCTCGGGCGGCTCCACTCTGCTCCCACCAGGCCCTGGAGAGGCAGGTGTGTGGCCTGGTGCTGGGGGCCGCCCCAGGGCCTGCGTGGTGCCTGGCGCAGCCCGCCTTCCCCCCTCGTGGGGCGGGTGTTTAGCAGGGGCCCCTGGAGACCAGAGGCCTCACGCAAGGACACACCGTCCTGCGGCGCAGTTCCGGGGGGCGGGGGGCAGAACACAGGTCCTGGCCCAGGGCAGCCCGAGCTGGGTGGGGGGTGGGGAGGCCGGGAAGGAGCCGGGGGAGGCGCGCTGGCTTTAGACCCGGTGGTTAGGAGAGGAAGCTGGCGTGTGGGGGCCGGTGGCCACAGGAGGACGAGGGTGACGGCAGGGAGGCCACGGGCGGCTTCTGAGCGAGAAGGGCCACCACGTGGGCCTCCCCAACACCCTGTCGGCCACCGTGCCTGCGGGGAAGACTGAAAGGGCACCCCGAGGAGGGTGCTGTCGCCACCTGGTGGGAGGAGATGGCGACAGCGGTGGGGCCCGGGGGAGGGGGCCCCCAGGAGACCGGCGCGGATCGGAGGCGGCTGCGCGCAGGAGAGCCGCCGGGGCCGTGCAGTGGGGTCCAGAGCGGGGGCGGCCCGGGCTCCCCAGGACCGGCGGTGCCGGAGTGGGAGACGGCGGGTGCGCAGTCCGCTCCGGGCACGGGTCCCCAAGAACGGAGAAGGCACCGTCAAGGCCCCACCACACGCCGGCTTGTATCAGACGACGGGCTCTGCCCAGCCCGCGACTGCACCTCGCGAGCCGGCCCGCCGGCCCCTGTACAGGGAGTGGCTGGACTCGGAGCAGACAGACAGACAGACAGCACCGTGCAGAAAACACCCGGTTTATTAGGATTAGCTGTGGAGGACATGGTTCCTTTGGGAGTTCTGAACTGATCACGAGTCCCCAGTAACGGTACACGGGTGGGGGTGCGGCTGAGCACAGACAGTAACTGGTAAACGGCTTGGAAAATCACGGTGACCCCAACGGGTTGTGTTAGCGATCGGAGAAAAGAAGGAAAAGGTAGCGGGGGCCTTGCCACGGGTGCGGAGCAGAGCGGGCGGGGTTTCGTGGCCTCCTCCAGCGCTCTCGCCGCGAGCCCCGGGTCCCCTGGAAGCTGGGGGGCCCGGCACCCCTCCAGCGCCCCCCCTGCAAAGGAGCAGCGCCCCTCTGCCTGCTACAGGTGGCATCACTTCCCGGAAAGACGGTCAGGCACGAAACCCACTTCCGAAGGCGCCGGTGAGACCTCGTTCCGGGGGGACGTGGTGCATCCGCCACAGCGCGTGGGCCTGGTGTCCCCATGGGTCGTCCCCCTGGCGCTTCTGTATCCGTCGCATCTCCGGGATCCGTCTTCTCACCTGCTGGCAGCCGGGCCGCGTGCGAGTGGCTTCCTTCGCTTCCAAACCCAGCACGGAGCACGGAGCCGTCAACACCGAGCACGAACTCAGTTCAAGACTCACGCAGCCGTCGCACGGCAGGCGGGCACGTGGCCCCGCGCGGGACTCCGGACCCAGCTCCTTTCGGCCCCCGCGCCTGCTCATTGTCAGCAGGTGGCGCAGTGCGGCAGTGTCTTCAGCAGACGCGTAATGGTGACTGACGCGGAGCTTCCACAGAATCTCGGTTAGAGCTTTCCTGCAAATAAACCCACGCGGCCAGAAAGGTGCCCCGGTCAGACCACGAAGCAGCCCTGGCGGCACACGCTTCCGGGAGGGCGCGGGGACCCGGTGTGACCCGGCCGTCGCAGCTCCGGGCGAGAACTCCAGATCTGGGTGCAGGGGTGTCTTGAGGTTTGGGGGCTCACGGGGGGGTCTGCTTTTCCTCAGCTGAGGAGCACACTCACCGGGGGCCGGGTGGGACCCGAGGGCCCGCCTCCCCTCTCAGCGCGCTGTTTACATCGTTCTCCTCCGGAGGAAGAGAAGCCCGAGGAGGAAGATGGGCAACGAAAGCCTCTCTCGTGGGGACATGGGCGCCGCCCGGCCCCCGCCCCCACCGGAGGGGCAGGAGAGCACAGACCTAGGCGACCGTGACTTCCAGCCGCGGGCCGGGGTCTGCCCGCGGGTGGGCGCCCCGGGCTCTCGTGGCCACACCGCGGCGTGGTCAGGGCCCCCGGGTGGAGAGCAGGGGGGACCCCCCTCTGGGGACGCCTGGATCGAGCCCCAGGGGGCGTGGGTGGGGGCGGCACTTCCTGCTGCTGAAGGAAGAGGGCCTGCAGGGGAGCGGCCGCCTCGTCCAGGGCCTGGGGGCGCCGCCCCCACCCGGGGTCGCCTCGTGAGGTAACAGCAGTCCCGTCTGAAAGTGAAAGGACTCGCAGTGGCCGGTGACCCCGTTTATTGCTGGCACTGAGTGAGGGCCCGTGAGAGAGGCCGGGCAGGCCTGCCGGGCCCCCTGCTGGTCGCCGGCCCTTCTGCGGGGGCTTCGGGGCTGCGGCCCTGGGCGGGGCCGCGGAGCTGGGACTCTCGTTCTGCCACCAGAGGTAGCTGTGCGGCCAGCCTGGAGGCTCCCAGGGCGGCGCGGGGACGGGCGGGGACGGGACGGGCTGCGCCTCGGGGCCCCACCTTCCCGGGGTCGCACCTTAGCGCCTTCCTTAACCAGGACCCTCCCGCGTGGGGGCATCGGGCTCCCCGACCTCCAAGCCCCCCTTGGCTCCCCCCCCATAGTCTCTGCTTTAGAACATACGTTATATATTAGACACTTCATCTTCGAGACACCTGCTCTCTCATAGCGGCAGGGACCGTCAGGCGCGAGGAAGGGCGGCCCCCCAACGCGCGAAGCCCTGGGGGGCGGCCCGGCTCCCCGGCAGGAAGGGGGGGTTTCCTGCCTAAGTCCTCGTTCTGGGCCAAAGCTCACCCCATCCCAAAGCCCAGCTCCAGGCGGACGAGGAGCCGACGCGGGCTGGGGGCGGCTCCAGGAAGTCCTGGGCATCTTCTGGGCCTCGGCGGGGGTTGGGGGGGGCACATGAGACTGCCCGGGGGAGGTGACGCCTGCCACCTCGTCCCTCGGCCAGAGAAAGGCCACCAGGCGAGGCCAGTTGTGGGGGCGTCCTGGGGTGGGGGCGGGGGGAAGGACAGGCGGGGAGTGTCCTCTGATTACTGCAGTCAGGTGTCCTGGGGACCTTGTGGGGGCTGGGGGAGGGGCAGGGCAGAGGCTCGGCTTGGTTTTAAGGAGCTTCGCGCACGTTCTCTCCCCGGGAACCTGCCTGTGGCCCTTCTCTGTTTCTGCATCAAGTGTCCGTCGCTTAAAGCAGCTCCAGTAGCAGGCAGCCCGACCCATGACAAGGATGTCTTGGTTGAAAGGAAATTTAAACCTTCTCTGGTGTGGGCCCCCCACCCCCGCCCCCTGCAGGCCGCCCCTGACAAGCCAGCTTCTGCCCTTCCTCCCGCCACTTCCCCGACCCTCCGCCCGTGGGCCCATCACGCCGCCGGTCGGCTCAGGGCGGGGACCCCTCTCTTGCGGCCGCTGTCCTTTGGGAGACCCACAGGTTAATCTCGTGGAAGACGGAGTTGGTGACTTCGGGAAGCTCTTTGTGGAGAACGTGGTAGGCACCTTCGTAAATCTGCGATTGGGAGAGACGGGAAGTCAGGGCCACAGGAAGGCACAGGGGCAGGCAGGGGGGTGGCGGGCGGACGGCCGGAGCTCCAGGCCCTCCCCCCTGCATCGAGACGCCCTTCTTCGTGCGGTCGTTGTCTTTCGATCAGACGATGCCCCACATAAATGAAAACGCCCCAGCTGTGCTAGCATGACCTCTGCACGCCGGAGATCGGCCTCACCCCTCCCTGGAGTGTCCTCGTCCGGTTGCGCGTTTTTAAAACCATCCACGGGCTGGTGACTCAGGAATTTACATCCCCAGCCGATCTCTGGACTCTGCATGGGTGCCCCCGACCGCCTATTTGCCGTTGCCGGGAGGGCTGCTAACAGCCATCTCCAAATTTCTTTTTTCTTTCTTAAACTGTGGTTAAAAAAAAATAATAACAATTGGGGCGCCTGGGTGGCTTAGTCGGTTGAGCGTCCGACTTTCGCTTAGGTCATGAGCTCGCGGTTCGCGGGTTCGAGCCCCGCGTCGGGCTCTGTGCTGACTGCCAGCTCGGAGCCTGGAGCCTGTTTCAGTCTGTGACTCCCTCTCTCTCTGACCCTCCCCTGCTCACGCTGTCTCTCTCTCTCCTAGAAATAAATAAAACATTTAAAAAATTAAAAAAAAAACAACAACGAAATTTACCACCTTGATCCTTTTCGAGTGTACAGCTCAGTAGTGTTAAGCATTTTCACGCGATTGTGCAACGGAGCTCTAGAACTTCATCATCTTGCAAAACTGAAACTCGGGTCCCATTAAATTCCCTCTTCCCCTCTCCTCCCCCCTCCTCCCCCCTCCCCTCCCCCCACCCTGGCAACCGCCATTCGACTTTCTGTTTCTATGGGTTTTGACTACTTGAGATACTTCACACAAGTGGAATCAAACAGTATTTTTTTCTTCCGCGATTGGCTAATTTCACGGAGCACCGAGTCCCCAAGGTTCATCGTGTCGTGGCACGGGTCACGATCGCCTTCCTTTCTAGTCATTGGTCTAGACTGCATTTTATTTATCTGCTCACCCTTCGATGGACACCCGGGTTACTTCCCCCGCTTGGCCGTGGCGAATGATGCCTCCCAGAGCACGGGTGGGTGGGCATCTTTCAGAGGCCCTGCTTCCCTGTCTTTTTCCAAGTTTCTAACGGGACCTTCAATGGGCAGCTCGACATGGAATTCTCGATAGGCTGCTTGCACACAGCCAATCTTTCCAAGCTGCGGTCTGTGCGTGCTGCCCCTCATTCTAGAACATTCTTCCACTGTGTGCCCCATCTGAAGCAGGAGCTTCACCCGCCCTCTGCTCGGCCAGACCACCCCTGGCCCCGACCCCCTGCGCCGTCATCCTGGTCAGATTTCTCGCACAGCCGGCTGGGAGAGTCGCGGACTCTGTTCCCCAGGCCTGGTACACAGCAGGTGCCCCGTAGTGCCTGAACTGAAGACACGGATGGGGCGGGGAGCGAGTAACTGAGTGGCCTTCCTGGTGCTGGGCGTGCCACGCGGGGGACTCCCACCCAGGCTGCGGGCCCGCCTGCGTCTGCCCGCCCTCTGGCACTGCCACGAGCCAGCTTTCCTCTCCCTTTTCTCCTTCTCTCTCTTCACCCTCGTGTCTGCACCTGGTGTTTGGTGTGGGCCAGGGGCAGCTCTCCATGCCCGTGCACGGGGAGCACTTATGGCTGGCAGGGGGGATGCGGGGTGGAGAGCCGCACCGGCTCTGTCTGAGGACGTGAGTTCAAATCCCGATTCCGCCACTCGGCCGGTGTGGAATCCGTGCGACTTCGCCTGCTCTCCTTATAACTGAGCAGGAAGCGGCCCTGGACACGCGGGGTGCCCGCACACGGTTGCTCGGTGCTGGGGACCTGGCCAAGGACATGTCTGTTCCTGGACGCACCCGAGGGCTGTGTCTCCCTAGCCGGCCACACAGCGCCACCCGCGGGGGCAGCTGCCACTTGACGGGGCCCTAGCAGGTGCTCCTCCCCCCGGGGATCTCCCCGGTTCCGTCAGCAAACAAAACGGGCACCTCTCAACCCCACAGCTACATCTGCCGCCCCAGGCAGAACCCACGCCCTTGGCCGTTGGCCGTGGCCAAGCTGAAAACAGTCTCTCGGGAGACCCGGGTGTGGCTCTCTTCCGGGATGACTCAGTGTTCTCTGCTTCCTTTCAAGCTCGTCCGCGCGAACGGTTAGCTAATGGCCTGTGCACTCTCTTAGAGTTAAGGGGTGCCCGGTATCCCTGGTACTTGTTCCCTAGGGGAGCCCAAGGGACACCACCTTCCCCTGCCTTGGGGCCGTTGGGGCAGCTGCTCACCTTGAGTGTCTTGTCCTGGCTCTTGGAGGACTCCATTAGCAGGTAGGCCCCTTTGCTGTCACAAAGGCGGTCGGCAGAGCCCTGGAGCAGCAGGAAGGGCAAGGTCAGCTTGGGGAGGGCCCGCTCCACCCGCGTGACCGCGTTGAGCAGCTGGATGCCGAAGCACACCTTCAGCCCCGCGTGGCAGATCAGGGGGTCCGCGTTATAAATGTCGACCTGCAGGAAGGAGAGAGACGGGGTTCCAGTGACGAGTGGGCAGGGGGCCCCCGCCTGGGGCCCAGACCTGTTTCCTGGTGGTCTGCCTCCTGCTCCGGCCTGATTCTAGCTGATCCACGGACGCCAGCCCTTCCGGAAGGCGGACCGCACGGCTGTCGGCGCCCGGCCCCCCCCTTGCTGCCCACGGACTGTTCCGAGCCTGCATCTGGATGTGACCAGCATCCCAGCGTTCGCTCTGAAGAGGTCTTGGCGTTGATCCGTGTGGATTTTGTTTTTTCTCCCAGTCCGTCCACCTGGACTTCATGTCTGCTTGGTGGGCGTGGCCGAGGAGCGCCTACTAAGTGCTGGGTGGAGAGGGGCTCAGCCGGAAGGCATGGGCTGCTGTGAGGGGCCCCGAGGGCACTTGGCCCGGGGCAGGTCTGGGCCGCAGAGGTCCCTCACCACCCTGACAAGGAGCCTGTCGCCACGCCTGCGCCCTCAGAGGCGGGTCCTCCCTCCTCAACCATCAGCCCACCCGGTCTTTGGTGGGGCCTCTGGCAGGATCCCCCTGGCACCCTGGCTCTCCCTCCCTCGGATTAGTCTCTGGCTTGACTCCCTGCCTCTGAGGGGACAGTGGGGTGCCTGGCACTACAGCCCGAGGTGGGGCATCTGCCCCACAGAATCTGGGTAACAGGTTTCTAGAACTCTCTGAGGCCCATACGGGCAGGCGTGAGCCCACAACACCCCTTCACTCACTTTCCTCATCCTTGCCAGTGGGTTCTTAGCCAGTCGGAGAAGTGCCCTGTGGTGTCAGGACTGGGTGAGGGGGCAGAGAAGCCACGGGCACGAAGCTTACGGGGCAGAGATGCGTGTGAGGCCACCGGCGGGTCCGCTGAGCTCACTCTGACCCTCCAGGTGTGGGGCCTCTGTCTCCCCTTCTTTACCACCCCCTCCAGGGCCTCGGCCAGAATCCTGGATCCGGGCCAAGAAGGGGCAGGCTTGCTGGGTCACCCCTGCCGTCCCCGGACTCCTCGACGCCGGGGGCTGAGCACGGCTCGGCTGACTGTTTGCGAACAGCCACAGGAGGTGGATTAACACTTCCTGCAGCCGAGCTGGCGGGACTCCTGCGGGGCCGGCCATCTGCTGGGGGGGTGGGGGGGGGAAGGGCTGGCGAGGACAGGGCCGGGCAGCGCAGGTCGTTCCGGGTCTGCACGGAGGCCTGTTGGGGGAGCGCCACGGGGCCCACCAGGGAGCCCTGGGCTCCAAGTCTGTCCTACACAGATGCCAACGGCAGCCGCAGGACCTTGGACCGGACACAGACTTTGTGCTCAGCGTGGGGCCGGGTGTCGCGGGCAGGATCCCGTTTGGGAAACAGAAATAAGGGTAGCTGACATTTATTTCTGAGCTCTCCTACGTCTGGCACTAAGTGTACAACCCACTCAGGCTTCACGACCTTCATGACCACTGTCCGAGGAACGGCTCCCAGTGCCCCCGTTTGGCAGAGGAGGAGGTTGTCATTAGGTACCCAGGTCCTGTTTTCCCCAGAGAACCCTGGGTGCTCAGTGTGGAGCACCACCGCCCGGAAGGACTACATTTCCCAGCCTCCCTTGCAGCGGTGTGGTCACATGACTAGGTTCTGGCCAATAGGGAGTGAGCAGCTGTTCAGGGTGCACTTTCTGGTGGGGGAAAGGCTTATCCTACCGTTGACCCTCCCGTATAGACACAGGGACAAGGGCTGCCCCGGGACCCTGTGGCCCAGAGAAGTCCCCGCGCAGGGAAACAAGACCCTCCTGCTAAACCCCCGTTGCTGTGGGCGCGGTGGGCGGGCTGGGGGCCCAGGCAAACGGCTCTGCGTGCCGCGCTGCAGGGCCCTGGCGGTGCCCTTACGGGGCCAGGGCCCAAGCCCGTCAGGCACCTGCGTCCTGAGGTGGCCGGACGCTTGGCCGACCCGGATCGCCCGGGCACGCGAGGGCCCTCGAGGCGTCCGCTCCCGGGTTTAATTGCCCTGACAATCTGAGTGGCTTCCTGCTCGTGGAGTTCGGCTTCCTTTTCCCACGCCTTGATCACGTAGGCCCTGTTCACACAACGGTCTATTACGGGCCTAGGGAAGGACACACAGATGAGCTGGGGAAAGGGCAGGCCGTGGTATAAACTGTGGCGGGGGGGGGGAGGGGGGTGGCAGAGGAAACTGGGACCAGGAGGGAAGAGGGGGGCTGAGGCTCAGAGGGCCCGGCCCTCCCTCCCCCAGGTAACCATCTGGCCCAATCACGGCAGCCTCGGCTTTCTGAGAGCGCAAGATCTACATTTGCCCAGAGTCCTCTTTTGGGGGTGGGGTGTGTCCCCTCATCCCCAGGAAGGAGTGGACAGGGTCCGAGCCGGAGCACAGGTCTGCAGAACTAGCCCAGGCAAAACCGGACGGTCCCAACAGATGACTTACTGGATGATCCCATTTCCATGACAGTCTTGAAATGACAAAGTGAGTGAACGTACTAGCGGTTGTTGGGGCTTGGGAGGGACGGGGGGGTGGGAAGCGAGGTGGAGGGATTCTGGGGCTCGACGACATCCATGTCAGCATCCTGGTTGAGAGAGTGTCCTACAAACTGGCAAGCTGTCACCACTGCAGAAAACTGAGTCAGGGTACAGGCGGTCCCTCCCGTATTATTTGTCACAAGTATGTGTGAACAATTATCTCCAGATGATTAAAACACATACTACCTAATTAAAACCACATACTGCCTCTCACGCCCAGCTCCCTCTGTTTTTTAGACCACAGCTGGTCCCACCATAGAGGACAGTGTCTTCTGGGGACATGTCAGCCAGAGGCTGTGGATCTGAGTCCGAGGGACTGAAGTTTTGCTCCAGAGGATTGATTTCTGGGGACACCTCCACTCACTGAGACCTGAAGTCCTTTTTCTTGGTTGGGGTAGTCTACTGACCACTGTAAGGAAGACCGGAGGAGTGAGGGCCACCCAGCCCTGTGATCTGGGCGAGGCTCTTCTCTCCTAGAGCCGGCGTGCCCATCTGTGAAATGGGCTGGTAGTGGAAGCGCCTCGGGAAATGTGACATGATACAGCCACACACCCAAGCCCAGGGTAGAGTCCGCAGTGGCACTGTTGATGTGCGGGTGGCATCCGAGTCTGAGACTGGGAAGCAAGGATGGAGCGAGCCCCAGACACCCCGACCCACACGATCTCGGGTGAGGCCCTTTTCCTTCCTGGGCTTCAGTTTCCCCACAGAGGGGACCTCGAAAGTTCCTTTTGGTTATACGTTTCATACTCCGAGAATATTCTCCTGGCCTCCCGTGTGTGTTTTATGATCCTCGAGTACATCGCTGTTTTCCGAGGCTCTCAGTGCTGTCAGGGAGGTTGAACTTGACAGCCAAGAACGGGCCAACTCGGGCTTCTGGCTTCTGCACCAGGTCTCTCTGTGGGAAGGAACTTGGCCCCAAAGCACAGTAAATATAGCTGCAATCCACAGCTGGGGGTTTTCTTAAGCCTTTGGTTGGGTAAAATCTAGGCCCCACCTCTCTAGTCAAAGCTCTTGGCCTATCTTTTAAAAACCTGTTTGGTGATGAAATGCAAAATTCCATTTTTAATTAGAATACCATTAAAAATAACTAAGAAACTGAGCCTTAACTCTGTACCAGGTGCGATGTTAAGGGCTTTATTTGGATTTGCTCACTGGCCCTTCTCAGAAACCTTCTGTGGGGACTGGTATTACACCGTTCCATCCGTGAGGAGCCTGAAGCTCAGAGAGGCTATGTGACGCACCCAAAGTGACCCAGCAATTAAGGGGCAGAGGTATGATCAGAGCGTAGGCAGCTGGGCCCCACGTTAGCAGCCTGCACCACTCACCAGGCTATGCTACCTGCCTAGAGAAGTGACAGTGAAGGAGGGTCCCGGGCCCTCAGACAGCGAAGAGCTGTGGAGGTGGCCCCTCCAGGAAAGAAAGGGGTGGGTCCCTGGGAGCCCCAGAAACATCTGGGCCTGACGGATAAGGAAGTGATCCTTCACAGGCTGCCAAAGGGCGTGGCGGCGCCCCCTGGGCACCCACACACAGGTGCTGTTCCACGTGACACCGTCTCCCACCTCCCAGAGAAATACAGCCCAGCTTCCCCTCGGGTGCCTACAGATGCGGCTCACGGGGCTGTGTTCTCTTGGATGCCAGGCTCATGCAATATCCTAAAGGCAACTGAGAATTCGCCACGGACATCGGCCTGAATGTGAACTGCGCGCCGAAAGCCGGCTTGCCCAGCACCCTCAGTGCGAGCTCCGGCGCACCCTCTCCCGCTGCACCTCGGCTCACCCTGCGGGGGCACACGGCTCCCAGAGAACCCGCTTCCTGCCACCTTCAGGGCCAAGTATGGACCCCTGCGAGGCTGCGTGCGATGGGCTCTGCCCCTGCCCTGCTCCCCCCGCCGATGCGCCCCCTCCCCCATCCCCAGGACCGCTGAGCCACGTCCAGCTGTCCCCGGAGCCTGGCTGTCCGTAGAGTCTGTCCGCACTCAGCTCAGCTCAGCTGCCCCTCGCTCCGGGAAGGCTCCCCACCCCCCCACTCCCCCCAAGCCTGGGGGCTCCGTGAGCCGTCACTGCTCCTGTCCCTCCTCCGTGTGCCCATGTCCTGTACCTAGAGACATGTCCAGTTCCCAGAATCCCCTTCTCATGCCCCTCTCCCTGTCTGCTGGCGAACCCCGGTCCCCTCTTCAGGGCCAGTTCAGGTTTCCTCCACGGACAGGTGCCCAGGCACTTTGGGGAAGCTGGAGCTTCTCTCCTCCCGTATCTTTAACACGTCGTTAGCTGATGCGATAACAACATCATGTGGCGTCTACATCGTAGGAGGCTGCAGCCTGGCCCCCAAGGGGCCTGAAGATCAGTGACACCGTGTGGTTTCCAAGGTCATGACCCGGGATCTGGGTCTGGACTCAGCCCCTGATGCGGGAAAGCCTGTGCTCTTTCTGCCAAGCCCGCTACCTGCCTCTTTGCCCTCGGCCGGACCACCCTTCTGCCCCGTGACTGTGACCCCAGAAGTCAGGGCGGCTGCCGGGTATTCCCAGCCTCTGGCTCCGGGTCCGGGCCGAGGGAGGGGTCCTGTGACCCTGCTGGCTGGCTGTGCCGCCCGCAGCAAGCCCTGCTGGCCTGGAGGCCCGAGGCACTGCGGTGGCGGCTGGAAGACGTGCCAGCCTTGGCGGCTGAAATTCTCGAGCCAGATAAGGACCGTCAGAAATAAGGCCTCTGTAGTTCCGTTCTGGGTATAAAGGGGATTAACCAGGATTAGCCTACATGTATGAGTTACCGCCTAACCGAGAGCAGGCAAATGACTGAACTTCCTTTCCCAATAGCGGCTTTTCCTATTAAAGCGTGTGGACTCCTAGACATTCTGGTCTCTGCCTTTGTTGAGCTGTGAGCTGAGCACGTGGGCATAATGGCAAAAACCCAGCATGCGGCCCTGGGCTTCCTTCTGGAAGGCTGCTGCCTGACCTGTGGGCCCGAACCCAGATACAGCCTCTGAGTGGTCACCAAAAGGGAAAAGCAGCCCCTGTATCGTCCACCCAGCCACACTGGCCGCCGCCACCTCTTCTCAGGCCCGGGGGCTGAATAAACGGCAAGAGAAACCGGAAAGGGCCACAGGGGCCTCACGGGACCACGTCCATAGCGGCGGGTCCTGAACAGTGAGATCACGTTACCGCGAGTCTTAGCGAGTCGGTGGCAACTAAGGACATCAAAGTGCAGATTAGGTACAGAATGAAGCTGGGGAGTTACTGACACTTTGCCAAAGCGCGACGATGGCCTGGGGTCACATGCGAATGTCCTCATCTGGGTTCCTTCCTCTTGGGCAACACACGCCGAGATACGCAGGAGTTTAGGGTCCTGGTGCCTGAAACTAACTTTCGAAGGGTTCAGCAAAGACAACGTTACCCACCTCGCTACACTAGATCGGGCAGCGATTTCTTGAACCTGACCCCAGACGCACAGGCAGTGTAAGAAAACAGTAGGTAATCGGACTCCATCAAGACGAAAGCCTCTGCGCATGAGAACACCACCAACGCAGTAGCAAGGCGCCCACGGGCCGAAGAGGGTACTTGCAAATCATATGCTGGTAACGGGTTAGCACCCAGCACATACAAGGACCTCCTCCAGTGCAACACCAACGCAACACAGAACGTCTGACTGAAAAATGGAAGAAGTATGTGAATGGACCCTAGTCCAGGGAAGAGACAGAAGCAGCCCAGCGCGCGATATCACTGATCGTTAGAGAAACGCAAACCCCTTGCGGGTGGAAAGTACCAGAAGCAGGCTCTTGAAGGGATGCTTGCACACGCATGTTCACAGCAGCGTTATTTACAGCGGCCAAGACACGGAAACAAACTGAGTGTCCGCCGGCGGACGAACGGATTAACAGAAGCTGGTGCCTCCGTGCCCTGGAATATTACCCGGGCTTCTGGAGGAAGGACGTTCTCACACAGGCTGCACCACGATGAGCCTCGAGGACGCTGCTCCGTGAACGGAGCCGGTCACAGAAGGACACACGCTGTGTGGTCGCGTCCAGTTCGCGGCGACGGAAGGGAGGGAGGGGGGCACCGGGGGCCGGAGGCGCGGGGGGCAGAGCGGGTTTCCGTCTGGGAGGGTGGGCCGGCGCGACCGCTTCATGCCGCTGAAACATGCACTTGACATGGCGAAGGGGTAAGTTGTATCTTCTGTGTACATGCCTACAATAAGCGTGAAGAGACTTAAACCACAGCCACGTGCTATTGTCACACACAAGCACGGGTGAAAAAAGTGTGGCGGAACATCTCCAGCTTGGTGAATCGCGGGGAAGGGTCCGTGGGAGCGCGGCGAACTCCCGCGTCCGTGAATCTGTAGGTTTGAAGTCCTCCATAACTGAAGCTGGAGGGGAAGACTCCTTTCCCCGCAATCCCAGCCTTCAGCTTCCTTATCTGGCTTCCCTTTGCCAGTAGGAGACAAACGTCCCCTGCGTGGGCTTAGGCCCAGCCTTGGCAAGTCGGCTGCATCCGATCCTCGGGTAAACGGGGGCCCAAATCCTAGCTCCCCGGTGGCTTCGAGGTGACGGACGATGCCTTTGAGCGTGCTTGGCCCAGAGGACGTTCCCACGTGAACCGGCCGAGCAGGTGGCTTCTTTCTTCCTGACGACGCGACGCTGCAGGGCAGGGAGAGCCCGTCAAGGTCTCCGCTCTGTCTGTCTGGCAGCTCCGACCACCCCTGACTGTCCGGAGACTCACTGGCTTCAGGGACCTGCCTCTGTGTGCCTCCCAGAGCCGGCGTGGGAGGGCCTCGAGCAGGAAACGTGCGAGGGGCCGGGGGCGGGGGCGGGGGGGCAGATCAGCAGACCCCCGTGGGCACAGACCAAGGGAGTCACATCCCCGTGCTCCGTGCTGGCCGCCCCCGTACACAGACAGACATTCTCATGGCCTGTTTGTTTGTTTTAATTTATTTCTGAGAGAGAGGGTGCGGGGGAGGGTCAAAGAGAGGGAGACACAGAATGCGAAGCAGCTCCAGGCTCCGAGCTGTCAGCACAGAGCCCGACGCGGGGCTCGAACCCACGAACCACGAGATCATGACCTGAGCCGAAGTCGGAGGCTTAACCGACTGACGGAGCCCCCCAGGCGCCCCTGTTTGTTTTTTTAAGTCACTGGTAAATTCTTAGCTGCTTCCAATGGACAAGTCGTCTGCGGGGAACGTAGGTGAGGAACGGTGGAGAGGCAGCGAACAAAACGGCTGACCGCGCCGGGCACGCTGGAAGGTTAATAACCGGTGCTCGGAGTGGATGTCTGCGGGGGCTGCGTCCTGGGGACAGAGCGGGAGGCTCAGGCCATCCCGAGCCGTGGTTGCAATTAGTCAAAAGCCTCAGTGACGGCCGAGCTCTCCAAGGCCTGGCGGGAGGGCCGCGGGCAGACACGGCCTCCCTGCCATCAGGGGTGGGAAGCGGGGGAAAGAAGAGACGGGGGCGGGGGGTGCTCATCCTCAACGCTGGGTGCCCGGAAGTGCCGGCTGGGGGTCCGGCGCGGCGCCCACCCGGAGAAAAGAGGGAAGAGAGCGGGCCCCTCCCCGCGGCTCTCTGGGCGCCTGGGCCTCACCATATGGCCCTAGCGGCATGAGCGCGACCTGCCAGGTTGTGCTCCGAGGGCGGCCGCACGCTTAGAACAGGGACTCGGTTCAGGAGACACGTCGCCTCTGCGTACAAGCGGCGGACGCCCCGCGTTGAGGGCAGGCTCGGAATTGCAGCCGCCTCTTTCTCCCAGTCCCCACCGGCCGAAGGATGGCGCTCAGAGAAAGCGGCGTGTTCTGTTCGTGTGCGGCCGGGGTGGGGGTGGGGGGGCATCGGGGCCATCGGGGGTGAGGCAGCCTCCGCCCCTCCCCTCTTGCCCCGGAGCCCTGGGCCCAAGAACTATTTAGAACATTCAAGGCTCCTCAGAGTGGGAGGGATTCACCACATTCTGCGGAGCCGGAGCCCAGGGCCGGGGGCGGAACGATGAATAAGTCTGCCAGTCCTCCCCCCTCCCCCCCACCCCCGGGCTCTGACCAGGGACGCTAACTGTGGCGGCAAACCTCAAAGATGCCCGAGTGGCAACCCTGTTCTCAGGAATGTGTGGCCAAGGGCACTTGGCTCAGAGTAGGGAGATCTGGGCTCGGGCCCTTACTTCGTGGCTGCGTGTCCTTGGGTAAGTGACTTGCCCTCTCTGGGCCCAAGCTTCCACAGATGCGAATACTGGTGAGAAGACTGACTTCCCGGAGGTGTGGCAACGACAGTCCTCACGGCCCTCAGCCCGCCGGCTCCCCGGAGACAGACTTGCACGTCTTCCCAGAGCCCTGCTCTTTAGTAAGCTCGTTAGGCCATCGCGTCTGTTCTTTCTGGGGCTTTTAGGGCCGCAGGGTTCCATGGGAAATACCTGAGCCTGAGACACCCTGATGTTAGAGAGCCAGGGAGGGGCCTTTCCTGAGCACATTCTCCCCCTGGGCGTTGCTATTTTTAAGGCTCAGCAGAGAGCCCGGAGTGGGGACGGCCTTCTGCGCGAGGGGTGGGAGCGCTCGCTCCTCGTTTCCATCCCACCCGGAGCCCAGCCTTCCCCTTCCTCGGAAGGTTCTCGCACTTCTACAGTCACCTGGTTTGCCTGAGCGGGCAGGACGCTGAGAAACGAGGGGTGCGGGCCCCGTGTTCGCCCCAGACTCCCGGCTTCTGTTACGGCCTCCGGTGGAATTTTCCAGTATTTCGAAAACGAGGTAGAAGCTTGGAAATGTGCCACTTTTAAACAAAGAGGGTTTGGAATCACTTCACGATCTTCCTTTTCTGCCCAAGCACCTTCAGGTGGTGAGAGAAACAGTTTGGATTTGCACCTGGGTGTTTCGGCTCAAAGACGGCAAAGGAGCGTCCCCCCCTCCGACTCTCACTGTACCAGCTCCGCGGAGGCAAGGCTAATTGGCTTTGCCGGAGACTGCACATGCACGCCAGGGCCATTATTGGGGACGCCTGCTGGTGGAGAGGCCCCTGTCCCCTCCCAGAGCGAGTCCTGCACACAGCGCGTGGCCCCCGCCGCGGGCCGTGGGGACCCAGCACTGGAAAACAGGAAAGAGAGCTCAGTGACTGCAAACGGTAGCTGGAAAGAAGGGGCTTCCGAATCAGACGGGCTCAGCTCTGGCCCCGGTGGGGTGCGCCACTCCGGACAACGTGAGCCCCGACTTAACCCCCGAGCCTCAGCGTCCTCATCTGTGAAATGGGGTTCACGTCGATCTCATGCGCACACGTCCGGATCGGATCAAACAGCATGAGTTTGACTTCGGCGTTTCTGGGTCCTACCGTGGGGCCTTTTGTCTGTACAGATTGGCCTTCTGAGCTGAAATGTTCTTTTCTTTCCTCAAATACTCTTTGATCCTGGTGGGTCAAACTCGGCCCCCAGGTGTGGCTTTGAGAAGCACAGAGCGTTTTAAAAGTGAAGACTAAAAATTTCAACGGAGTGTGGACGGCTTGGGTGGATGGGGTCCCGTGGCTCCCGACAGCCCCCCTGCCCCGCCACCACCTAGGGTCTCTCGCTGGGGTCATTCATCAACAGGTGGCCCTCAGGGACCCGGGAGCCAGACTCCTGATCAAGGTTTCTCCTTCCCATTGAACTGTGCCCTCTGAGTGGCCGAGAGGACCAGGAGGTCTCATTTTATAACAAAGCTGGAGTCTGGGCGCTTGGGTCTCACGGAAACCCATTTTCCGGGGCCCTCAGGGAACCAATGAGCCCATGACTTCAAACTCCTAAGGCAAGAGGAGAAACTGAGGCAGAAGAGTGGCAAAAACGGTTTGCGGAATCCTGAAGATGATTCCAGTATCTTCCAGATACCCAGGGTCGCCTGCCGTCCCTGGGCCACCAGCCCACGCAGGTCCTCGCGCCCACAGACAGACCAGGCTGGGGACCACTCCCACCTAAGCTCTCAGGCCAGCCCCTCCCCTCGACCCGCCGAGTCTCAGTCTGCTCCCGTGCGACACGGGGCCGCCGGGCGGCTGGAAGGGCAGGCGCGACGCCTGGCACGCAGCACCAGGGCCCAGCGGGAAGCGGGGTGCCAGGCGCCGACTCCAGCTCCCTGGGAAGGGCGGGCTTGCCGCGTGGCGCCTTAACGGCCAACGCCGATCTCTGCGGTTGTGGACTCTGCCCTCAGGCCCAGCGTCTCAGGCACACGAGTTGGCCTTGACCTTTTGTCCCTGCTGACCTTGGTGCCCGGTCCCGGAGGTGGTGACCTCAACCCGATGGCACAGCCCCCAGCTCCTCTCCCCCAAGGCCACCGTGCCGTTTCCTCCTGGGCTTCTTTCGGCCGCTTCTGCTTTTGCAAAGAGCAGCGCAGCTCTGCCCGGGGCGCGGGGACCGTTCCGGCCAGGGCGGTGGCTCCCAGGAGAAGGGGGATCTGACCTCAGTTTACCCCCTGCCGCTCACCCGCTGCCCTCTGCGTGGTGGCTGCCCTTCCTTCAAGCCAGGACTCTGCCGGCCCGGCGGCCTCTCCCAGGAACCCTCTTCCTCAGACACCCCCGCCCCCAGCCCCTGCACCGGCTCTCACTTCCCAACACACGGACGTATGACTCTTAGCCTGGCCTGAGTCCAATCTGCTATCACCGTCCCAACTGGACCCCCTGAACCTGCCCTTCTCTATGCTGAGCCCGTGGACTGGGGTGGGGTTGATGGCCCCCCTTTCCTGGACAGTCAGCCAGTGAGAATCAGCCCTGAGGCGGTCGCTGGCTCTCCAACAGCCTGTCCCTCTGCTGCGGTGGCCACGTGTGCCTCCACGTGGGGAAAGCCTGCCTCGGAACGAAGCCACACCAGCGGATATGAGAGCAGGCGAGACCCAGTCGGTGAACGAGACTTCTGAGCCCCTGGATCCAGCCATGCCTGAAGCCTTCAGTTCCAGTCACCAATAAATGCCCCCTTTTGCCTGAATCACTTTGCTTTAGGTTTCCGTCACTTGCGGCCACAGGAGCCCTGGCTGATCCACACAACTTCGTCTGGTTTGCTCCTTACGCTCCGGGCACGGCTCAGGCATCACAGCCTCCCGTCCCTTCCCACCCAGTCCTGACGCCACATGGCACCTCACGCATCTTCGTGTCCCCATCACGAAGGGCCTCAGTGACGGGGGCGGGGGGCAGAGAGACAGATCTAGAATTCAGCTTTCCGCCCCGGGGGCTGCTGCCTTCAGCCCCTCACCAGCCTCAGGTGCCCCCCGACCCAGGTTTTCAGAAACACGCTCACCTCCGTCTTATTCCGAGAGAGCACGCTGGAGTCGATCGGGCCCAGGGACAAGTTTGGCAGGACAAGGTTGAGAACCTTCGCGGCAAAGACCTAGCGGGGAAGGAAACAAGGGGAGTGAGTTGTGGGATCCAGGCCCAGCTCTGCCCACGGGACAGTTTACGATAAATTAAGGAACGTGACGCCCAAGCTGAACACGGGCCAGGCTCGCCTCCCAGGGCTCAGCACCCCAGGGCCCCCCCGGCTCTGACTCAGCAGCCTCTAGTCTGTCTGGCTCGGATCCGCCGTGGGTGGGCCGGGCGGGAGGTGGGCCGCCGCGGCTGATGGCCGGAACGCCGCGTCTATTTTTCGCCTGCTCCGGGTCCTGTGTGGTCCCCCCCTCCCGCAGTCATCCGTCGGCTGCGATTCTGAATTCTCCACAGGGGCCGCCTAGCCGAGTTCTTCGGCACAAGTCCCTTCTCTCCGAACCCCAACAATCCACAGCAGGAGCAAAATCACCCAGATCACCTGTGAAGCAGGGGAGCTCAGGAGGCCCCGGAGGGAAGTGCTCTCTCTGATCAGAAAGAATCTGGTGCTTTCCTTGGTTTCTCTCGGAGGGAGAGAGAAGTCGCTAGCAGCCTGATCAGGAGATGCGCGGCCGAGGGAAGGAGACCTGACGTGACCCCGGGCTGCGCGGCCCTGTGCCCTTTTGGGTGCGAGATCCGAACATCACGGAGCCTCCGTTTCCTTATGTCAGTGGCGCTCGCCCAGAGGGCCACTGTGTGCGAAAGCACCAGGCACACAGTGGGCGCCTAACCCATGCTCCTTGAGCCTGACCCTGGTGCGGGCACCACCCCCTCCCCACCCCTTCTCTCCTGCAGGATCTGGTGTTTCCGGGCGGGGCGTGAGCTCCATCTCACACGTCTCCGCGGGGGGGCCCTTCTCACTTCCGCACTGTGCGCAGATGCTCAGGGTGGAAGGGGCCCTCTCACAAGCGAGCTGTGAAACGCTGAAATTAGAACGGCAGGGAAGGGGGCGAGCAGAGGACGCCCGCTCTGGGTCGAAGGCGCACATCACGGAGCTAAGAGGTGACGCCCCTGTGCCCTCGGCGACGGCACAACACCCACCGAGCAACGATCTCTGGCGTGTCGCCCACAGCGCCCGGGGCCCCGTCTTTCAATCCTGACATGGACGCCATGAGGCCGGGGTTCATCCTCATTTAACAGACAAGGGGGCAGGCTCGGCACTACCCCCCGTGGCCAGCTGGGGGGTGGGTCTGGGCCGGACCAGTCTTCCCTTTCCTGCCTCTGCCCGTCGTGATCCCCTCTCTCTGTCTGTATGACGGTAACCTCACCTGTGGATGGTCCCAAACAGCACCCACCGAGACAACCTGTGTCCACAGCGGCTGCGCTCTGCACACCCCGAACACTCAGAACCACAGAGCGTCCTGTGGGGGCGCCTGGGCGGCTCTGTCGGTTGTGCGTCCGACTGCGGCTCAGGTCACGATCTCACAGCTCCTGAGTTCGAGCCCCGCGTCGGGCTCTGCGCTGACGGCTCAGGGCCTGGAGCTGCTTGGGATTCTCTCTCCCCCACCCCCGACCCGGCTCTCTGCCCCTCGCCCACTCACGCTCTCCATCTCAAAATAAAGAAAAACTTTACAAAGAAGAATTAAAGCATCCTATGCCTCTGGCTGTACAAGCAGGACATAACCTCACACGACGACTGTCTATCAGACGCCAGGGGTCAGGCAGAGAAGAAACAAGGCTCTGCTCCTGAGGCAGCACAGGAGGTCGCACCGTCAGGTCTCCGAGCTGCAGGCAAGGACGCAGCTCCCTGCCTCTAAGGCTCCGCAAACCGCATGCTGTCAGCTCCCCGCCACCCACGTGCCAGGCCCCGGGCTGACGTGTGACAGTCTCGTGTAGAAATATAAGGACAGCCAACTGGGGGCGCTGTGTAAGGGCCTGGACTCAGCCGCACGGTCTGCAGCCTCAGGGGACGGACATGAGCCGCTGAGCGGGGTCGAGAGGTAAGGTGGGCTTGGGGTCAGCTCCACGGACGGGCACGGGACTGGGAAGGCTTGGAGGGGGCTCGGGGGGCTCTGAGGAAGGCCAGAGTTCGGGCGTTTCCAATCGCGGACCTGATGTCAGAACTCCGGCACCTGGCTCCTCCGGGAATCTAAATTCAGGACTTGGGATCTGAGCTTTCAGAGCTTAAACACGTGTGTAAATGCACAGAAAACGCAGCAGATACGAGTGACTCACGCGCAGGGAGGCGGGGGGCCGTGGTCGCTGGGCTCCGAGGCACCGGAAGGCGCATCTGCTGGGGCTTAGGGCCTCCAGCAGCAGCCGCCCGACGTCACGAGGGGCAAACTCAACGTGCCTCCCGGAGTCGGCAGGGCCGGCGTCTGGACGTTTGCTGCAGCCCCCTGAACGGACAGGATGGCTGAGAGCCGACCTGCGCCACCGCCGCCGCGCCTAGGACTCGCGCACTCGCAGGGCCTGGGGCCTGTCCCCTGTGGCCCAGGCTCCTCGAGGACACCGCTGCTTGCCTGCCGTGCGGCTTCCTGCCCGTTCCCAGGTGAGATGGCCCGCGGCCAGGGAAAGGGGCAGGGGGGCAGCAGCTGGGCGCCCAGCCCGCAGCCGAGGTGAAGGAGAGAGACCGCGCCGCGGCCTGAGCCCGCCGCCAGGTTCCTCGTTTGCTGGCAGTTTAGCGTGGCCCCGGGCACACAGGAGCCAGCCCTTCACGAAGACAAACACTTACCTTCATCTTTGAATCTATGCTCCTGCCACTGGTGCCTTTTTTTTTTTTTAAGTTTATGTATTTATTTTGGGGGGGGGAGGGGGAGAGAGAGGGTGGGGGAGGAGCAGAGAGGGAGGAAGCGGACCCCAAGCAGGCTCTAGCCAGTGCAGGGCTCCATCTCACGGCCATGAGACATGACTTGAGCCGAAATTGAGAGTCAGACGCTCGACCGGCTGAGCCACCCAGGCGCCCCAACGACGGGTGCCTCTTAAACGGGACCATTTCTACTCCCACGTGCCGAGGTCCTGCTTTCCAGCACAAGATGCCAACAGCTGAGGCCCGAGAGACTCAGAAAAGCTGTGGTCGAACCATCCTTGCTTTGGGGTCACGGGCTGAGGACAGAGGGGCCAGAAGGGCTCCATCTACCTCAGGAGGGGAAGCTAAACCGAAGGAAGGAAGGAAGGAGGAAATGAAAGAGTTATGGGGCCGTTGCCCCCCCAATCCGAGGATAATAAGCCAAGCGCTAGCGGCCCAAGGCCTCATCCCCGAGGAGACTGGCCTGGGCTCCACTGCTGCCCCTCTGAGGGCGCCACTGCTGTGGGCTCAGGAGGGGCGAACGCGCCTAGGGGAGCAGCGACACAGCCCCGGGGCTGGAGTGTCGCGGAAGGTGCTGGAATGTCGCGGAGGTGCAGGAGTCAGTGCAACAGGAACTGGGGCTCGGTCACAAACCCCGCTGAGGGGCAGACGCCTCCAGGAGCGCGGGGCACAGACACGGCAGCCCTTTCTCTGTCCGGCCTGCTTGCGACTTGATGCTCGGCCCTGCAGGCCGTTACCCCGAGACCAGAGGGTCTGGGCGGGTAGAGAGCGCTAAGGCCTGGGCGTGGGTGGACCCCAGGGAGAGTCCGCGGAGAGGCCTGGGCCAGATGCGCGGCTCACGGTTCCGGCTCGGGACGGGACGGGAGGCTGGGCTCCGGGGTCTCCGAGGCTGGCGGACCCTTCTGTGCCTTCCATCGCACTGGCACACTGGTAGTGGGCATGGCGCCCGCCTCGGGCCCGTCCCTTCCTGGTTTTCCATGGCCTCCCTGCTCCCCGTGAGGCCCTCAGACCAGCAGCTCCTGAGGACACAGGCCTGTCGGATCAGGGGCTGCGTCTTTACGGGCCCCCAGAGCTTTCTCGTGCGCCCTGAAGGCGAGGGGGCAGCAGCCACTACGTCCCAGGCCTCCGCCTCAGAGATGCTGATTGAATTAGCCTGAGGTGGGGCCCCGGCACGGGTGTGTGTGTGTGTGTGTGTGTGTGTGTGTGGTAAGGCTCCCTGGGTGACTCCAGCAAGCAGCTGGAGCCCAGAAAGCGTTCTCGATTCTCATCCTGTCCCAGTTAGGACGGGGGGTGGGGGGCGCATGGCCGTCCCTGGAGTCCATGCCAGAGGGAGCCGTGACGAAAGGCTGACAGATGTTCGGACGGCCCTGACCCTCAGCTCTTTTTCGAAAGCTGCAGGGTGACTTCCAAACCACATTTCTAACAAGAGGAGACTGGGTAGAGGCGAATCTTTTGATGACGAGCATATGGTTTAAAAAAGAATAAAAGAATCAGGTGCTTTAGCCTCTTTCCCACAAAAAAACCCAGAGAAGGGTTCAGGGGCAGGGAGCTTTGAACAGTTGCAAATGTTATTCCCTTTCCCTGCTGTTCTTTTAGGGGTTGTTTCTTCGGCCTCATGGCTACCGGGGGGAGGGTGGGGGAGGGGCAGAGAGAAGTCGTAAGCAGGGGCAGAGGGTTGATTGTCGAGACGCAGGAAGCCAGGAGGGCCGAGCAGGGGGTACGAGGTAAAGAACGGTCACCGGGTAAGGACAGGGTTGGGGTGGAAAGAGCCGGAGAGCCCCCACACCCCGAGGATCAATTTTGTTCAGGCTGTTGCGGTCCCTCCGCGAGCCAGGCCTCCACTGTCAGCGGGGAGAGCCCGCCACCTGCTTCCGGGGGAGGGCGGAGGTGGGGGTGCGGCTCACCCAGAGGGAGGTTGGGATCGAAGAGAAGCCCAGTCGCGTTGCCATTTCGGCCAGGCTCTTCGGATGATCCTGTGGGAGTGCGGAGAGGGCCTCAGATCCGACTCGGGGCGGGGAGGGACCCCCATCTCGTCCCCTGCGGGTTAAGTCAGGCCTTACCGCCGTAGAGCCCCCCGCGGTGCCGACTCAGCAGGGACCCCAAGTCTGGTCACCGGAGAATAACTGGGGTGGGGGGTGACCTACAGAGAACGGGCACAAAGTCGCCAGACCCCAGCCCCGGAAAAGGGAGACTGGAAGCCGGGCAAGGTTGGATTCGAACTCTGGTTCTGAACCAGCAAGAAAGTCTATGGTCCTCAGTTTCTCCGTTTCTCAAACGGGGACCATGAAGCGAGCTCTACGGGCTGCCGTGGAGGTTACACAAAGCCTGGTCCCCACGGAGCTCGTGTCTGAGTGCCCGCTGGCTTCTGGCCCCCGGAAAGACTCAGCAAGGACTGTCTGGGGCCTGAGGAGGGAGCCCTGCCGACGCCATTCGGAGTGAAGACTTCGGGGACAGGATGTGACCCACAGGCGGCACCGTCACGGCCAGAGGCCCGCGTCCGTGCACCCGCACAGAAAGGGACGGCTCCCCCAGAAGTGAGGCGCCCCTCCTGACGCGCCAGGGACCAGAGCGTCGAGGGTCCTTGACACCCCCTTGGGGCGCTCCTGGGTTAAGTGCCGTGTCCATCACTTTAAATACCAGTGATCTGCACAAACGCCGTTATTGATCCGAAAGGTTTTAATGGGTCCCTCAGATCATTTTTCAGCTTCTGTCAGTGAGAGACTTGACAGGAGGGAGGGAACCGCCAGCGCTATCTTCTCGAGTGGCCCCAGCACGCTGGCCTGGGCCAAAGGGGGCCCGAATCCAGGCCTCTGTGAAGGGGACGTCCGTGCCGGGGTCGGCCCACAGCTTCTCGGGGGAAGGAGTGCACCGCCAGGCCCGCCAACCCTAGACAGTGTGCCGTGCCTTTTCTGGAAGCCGCGCTGCGGAGGACGGAGCGCCCGCTGGCTGCGGAATGCCCGTGATTGCCGCGTAGCAGGGGGTCCCGGAGATGTGTGTGTGTGGGGGGGTGACTCGTTCCTTGAATGCCGAGTGCTTAGAAGTCTGAGCCCAGGCTCCGACAGCACCCGTAGGAGAGGGGTAACGACTCCCCGAGGTGCGTCGCAGCTGCCCCATTCATGCCCACGGCTGACGCCCTGGCCGTCGGGTTAATGGTAACTCCGTTCGAAAGAGCAGCGATTTCCCAGGCTCCCGCCTGATCGCCCTCCACCCCGGTCCCTCCGCTGCCCCAAGGCCTTCTGGAGGCTAGCGACTGCCAACAGATGAGAACTGGGCTCCAGGCAAGGGAAGTGGACCTTAGACACGTTTCGGGGTGAAAGGAGCGCCCTGCTTGGCCGCTGGCCTGAGCTGGGGCACAAGCCGACCTTGAGCAAGACAATCGGCCTCATTTCCTCGTCTGTAAACTGGGAATGGGTTTCTCTCCTTGCTGGGCGGTGACAGAAGGGAAACGAGACAATGCATGTCGTGCACGGGATGTGGGGTTCACGGCAGCTCTTCTCTCTACTTGGCCAGGTGCCCTGGCTGATGGGGAGTGGAAGCATCTGGAAGCACAGGACTGGCCCTTGCATCTCTGACCCTGGACCCTGGGAACAGCTGCCAGGCAGGAGGCAGAGAAGATCATTTACAGGATGGCCCTCCTGGCGGGTGGAGCCCCTGCCCCGACCCAGGGCACCGCCAGGGGGTTTTCAGGTGCCCCGGCTCCTCTGTGACCTGCCCCCCCCATTCCTGCCGGCTACCCCAGGGCAAGGCCACGTGAGGACATCCGGCTCTGGCTCACACGCCCACCAGCTGGGCAGCCAGGCCCCCCTCCGTACGCGGGAATGACTCCAGCCCAATCACTCCCAGGGCGCGGGGCATGAACCGGTCTCCTAAGTCTCATGGTCTCCTTCAGGGACACTGGATGTTGTTCCAGATTCCTCCCACTGTCACTTCCCGTCCGCAGCCACATTCTACACACAGACAGAGTTTGGGGCCAGAAGCCTCTGTCCTCGTTGCCTGTTCTCCAGGCTAAATATAGCCCAGCGTGTTGAAGAGGGAACACAGAGGTAGGAGCCAGATGTGTGCAGGGGCGGGGGGGGTCTGGTGCTCTGACAGTCCGGGGTGCCGTCGTCTTCCACGTGCCTGTCTGTACGCAAAGACTCAGACGCCACATGCCGCCCGCTTCGATGCGTTCGCGAATCTCCAGCGGGAGCTTGCGGCCATCACGTCAACCGGGAAGAGTCCCCGGGCTGGGCTCTGGGAGACGAGGCTGGAGGCCAGGCCTCCGCCCTGGGAAGGCCCGCTCCTCGGCCTCAGCTTCCTCAGGTGGGGGTGGCGTCTGGGAGCCTGTCCACCTCTGAGGCCTGTTAGCACCCACAGCCCTCACCCAAGCCGGCACCTGTCCCCAGCGATTCCTGTCGCCTGACGGGGAAGGAGCCACACAGCCACTGCTAAGTAAAACTACCGCGTTAAAGCCAAACCCACAGAAGCGAAGCAGCAAACCACAAGAGCAGAGCCATCAGAAGGCACAGAGCGGTGCATTCTCATCCGGGCGAAACGCAGGCGCGAATGGAGTGTGCGCTTGGGGAGACGGACGGACCCACCGTGCGGGGAGGCTGCTTGCTGTACATCCTCATCGTCCGAAGTTAGAAGCGTACGAATGTACTATTCTGGCAACGTTTAAATTTTAAACAGAGATTCCGGAGACTCTTTCGGGAAGGCTGTCGGACAAGACTGGCCGTGTGCGGGGCAATCGAGTCGTCCGGGGGCGGGCGGGCAGGCAAATGAATCACAGACCCTGTCAGTCCAAATTGCCCAGACGCAGGCGCAGCAACAGATTTCACGGGGGGACCGTGCGTCCTCCGGTCTGGGGGCAGCAGGAAATCCGATCTGTCTTGGTTAATAAGAGGAGACCAGCAGCCCCCGGGGAGGCCGGCCTCTGATCTGACAAGGTGATCTATTAGCACAGGGCGCAGAGAGGTCACGCTGGAGCCCCGTCCACACGCTCCACCTCCGCCAGTGACCCGAGAGGAAGCCCCGCGGCCCACCCACCCCCGGGCTGCGACCGTGACCCGCTTGTGCGCTTCCTCCGGGCATGTCTCTAAGGGTTCGCGTCCACCTATTTTCTCCTGTGGGGACTTCCCAGCCGGAGAAGGGACAGCCCTGGATTCCAATCATTCACGCAAGCTGCGACCCCGCGGGCCCCCGCGCCCTGCCCGAGCCTCTGTGTTCCCTCCCGTTCCCAGAACAAGATGGAGACCTCTGCCCAGGGCCTCGGGGTGCGGACAGCACAGCACCCGTGTGACACTCGCCGAACTGAGCGCATCTTCCTGGGTCAGAGCACGAGGGTCCCGGTCTCGCTTCTCCTGCTTGGACGAGGACCCTCGAGTGGTTTGTCCCCAGTGGCAGCCGTGCCTCTTGCCGAAGTGACCGCGAGGCGGCCCGTCTGCGCATTCCTTCCCTGTGGTTCTGTGAACACCTTCGTTTCCTTCCACGCCAGGGCGGCCGCCGTCCCCACTGCTGTCCTCACACAGCACTGAAATTCGCTCCTGGGAGTTGATGTCACAATGTCGCTGGTGATTTCCTTACAACGAGGAAAATTCTGTTTGTCGGCAAATGGGGTAAATCCTTGTTCTCTGGGTAAAGTAGCAGACAGCTGTGCTCGGCCCGTCCCCATTTCAGATCAGTGACATCTTTCTGCATCGAACCGAGAGCCCGTACACGGGACCTACCCGACCCGTCTCTGGCTGTGGGCTGTGGGCTGGAGGAAACACTTTGGAGACCTTTTTACAAGATTTCATTCCCGGTACCGGTGCCCCCCGGTTTGGGTCCTCAGGAAAACACGTCAGAGCTCAGGCGATTATTTAAATGGCCCTGCTGTCACTTGAAGCTGGGGCCGGGGAAAGTCAGGTAAGCTATGGCTCACGGCTGCCCCGTCCCCAGTGGCCTCGTGACCCCTGACCTCTCCCTTCAAGCCCTTTGAGAGTCCCGACAACTGGCTCAGGAGGCAGCAGCCCCTCTGGGCGCTGGCGTGAGATGACCCTTCCCTTGAGACCCACAGGGTTGGGACTCTCCCTCTCACTCAGTTCTCAGTTCTGCTCTCTCTTAAACCCCAAGCCTAAAGAATGGGTCCATAACATTCCCAGCCCAAACTCACAACAAGCAGTCCTGTTGAGGCCATGGCTTCATCTCCTTTCTCAGGGAGAGAGAGCACCTGTTCTACTTCGAGGAGGTACAGTTGACCCTCGAACGATGAGAGGGCTAGGCCGCCGCACCCTCTCTCCGGTCGAAAATCGCATATAACTTTGACTCACCCCAAACTTAACTACTGTTGACTGGGGGCCTCAGCAATAATATAAACAGTTGACTAACACATATCTTGTATGTATTACATGCCGTATTCTTACAGTAAAGTGAGCTAGAGAGATAACGTTGGTAAGAGAATCATAAGGAAGGTGAAATGTATTTACAGTAAGGTACTATGTTTATGGAAAACAAATCTGTGTATACGTGGGCCCACGTAGGTCATTCCTGTCGTTCAAGGGTCACCTGTATTTATTTGTTAGCTCACAGCCCCAGAATGGAAGAGCATGTACGTGTGTGCCGCTGCCTAACAGTATGACCAGAAACACAAAGTGATGGATGAAGCAGAGCGACGGATCATTAGAGTCAGAGGGAAAAGTGCTCTGGGCTGGAGCACAGCCACAGTGAGTGGGCCTCTGTGTCGCAATTACAAATTGCTTGCTGTGTGCTTTCCATTGAAGTTGGCAAGGATTCAGTGAAAATCAGCTCGAGCCCTTGCACCTGACTTGTTAACAGAGGTTATTTTGCTGGATTTGTAACACGTGTGTCACCTTTTCTCTTTTTAACTTTCACCAAGAGCACAGGCACAAACAGGAAAGCAGTTTTCTAATTTTGTCCTCTAGGAAAAACAAAACCACACCCGACTGTAGAAAATCTAGAACTGCAGGGGCCACACCGTCTGATCCGTGTCCCCACCTTCACCCACTGGTGTGTGACGCCCAAGAATGGACTCCAGCCCGTTCCCCCGGACTGTAGCTCATCAGCGGACGCTCGGGTCCCAGGGAGGGCGGCACTTGCACGGACCTGGGAGCCCCTTTACCTTGAAAGTTGTTGCAGACTCGGGACTGGCAAGAACCAAAGGCGAAATGAGGACCATGCCGGAGAAGAGGGCTGGCCTCTCCGCGGCCGTGAGGATGGCGATGGCTCCTCCCTGCAACGAGAAACGCACGGGCAGCTTGCTTTCACCAGCACCCACATCCCTCACGAGCACCGTCCTGAGGTCCTGGCCCGGAGCCCCGGCGAGGTCTACCTTGGAATAGACACTGCGGAATGTTGGATAAACTGGATCTGCAATTATTTTATGACACATGTTTGTTTTCTCTCTCTCTCTCTCTCTCTGGGTTTTCCGAGAGCAAGCATTTCAGAGAGATATAAATAAGGTTCCTGCTTGTGGGATGCAAGTTAAACAACACATTCCTACTTCATTTCAAGCCAAAAGCTGGCGGACCCCCAATTCAGCCCTTCCGTCAGGCTTAATATGAGATGTTTGTTTTTGTAATCAGATTATACGAAGAGATCGCCATACTTCATACTTTTTTTTTCCCCCTCTTCCTGGTTCAGCAAAGGCCCCAGAAATGTATATTCGGTTCCAGGAAAGGTACTTAGTGAACACGGATGGTGCTGGAAGCATGCAGCCTCAGTTGTTTGCTGCGGCTGAGGGTGGACCGGAACGAGAGCTGAAGGTGCAAATGCTTACGGATCCCGGGGCAGGTGACACGCGTAGGACGCCAGACGGGCCGCGGTGGAGGGCCCAGAGCGAACAGTCCCCTGTTCCACCCCATGTCCGACTGGGATCAGGTAGAATTCTCTGCCGGCCAAACTGTCGGGCAGTCTGGAGGCCGACGTGCCCTCGGGGCCACCCGCCAGAGGAGCGCGGATTCAAAGATCCCACTTGGTTGATGATTAGAGGGCTGTATACATTTATTTATTTATTTATTTATTTATTTTTTAAATTTTTAAATATTTTTTTATTTATTTCTAGGAGAGAGAGAGAGAGGCAGCGTGAGCAGGGAGGGTCAGAGAGAGACACAGACTCTGAAACAGGCTCCAGGCTCTGAGCTGGCAGTCAGCACAGAGCCCGACGCGGGGCTCGAACCCACGAACCGCGAGATCATGACCCAAGCGAAAGTCGGATGCTTAACCGACTAAGCCACCCAGGCGCCCCGAGGGCTGTATACATTTAAAAGGTGCAAAGGAGTTTGATTTAAGGAACTGTTTCCCCAGCGAGATGGTGTCCCTGGTTCTGGCTGGGGCATTTAGGGCTCTGTCCCCGCTCCGAGGACAGCCCTGGGGGGGCCTTCCTGTGAGATGGAAACATTGGTTTCCTACACGAGAGGCCCCCCGGGTAGGGCTGGCAGGGGCTGCCCACAGCTCCCTCTGGGCTCTGCCCCCAAGCGCTCACTTTCGCGGGAAGTGCGAGCACAGGGCAGGCCGGGCAGAGAGCACCTGGGTGGGGGGAGGGCGGGCCGCCTCTTCTTCGCGGAGGCTCCCGCGTCACGCCCGCAGCGAGGCCGGGCCCGTGTGCTCTACTCACCATCGAGTGGCCCAGTAGGAACACGGGAAGCCCCGGGTGGTCTTTCTGCATCAGATCCACGTGCTGAAGCACATCCCTGACGAACACGTGGAAGTCAGACACTACCATCCTCTCCCCTTCGCTCTGTCCGTGGCCAACTGGAAGGGAAAGCGAGAGCCATGGTTACCGGGAGACTGACTGCAGCCCAGGCGTAGCGACTGCTCCGCTGGAGTCACTGGCCGGTCTTTTCTTTTTTTTTAAATATTTTTATTTATTTCTAGGTGAGAGAGAGAGAGACAGCGTGAGCAGGGGAGGGTCAGAGAGAGAGGGAGTCACAGACTGAAACAGGCTCCAGGCTCTGAGCTGGCAGTCAGCACAGAGCCCGACGCGGGGCTCGAACCCACAAACCGCGAGATCATGACCTAAGCGAAAGTCGGACGCTCAACCGACGAAGCCACCCATGCGCCCCATCACCAGCCCATCTTTACTGAGGACCTGAAGGGATCACCCCATCGAACCCTTTCCGACCGCTGTCGGACGTGGGAATCCTCTCCCCATTCTATAGCTTAGCAAGGTGAGGCACAGAATGGCTAAGGGGCTTGCCCAAGATCACACGACCAGGAGGCGAGGAGCCAGCGCGAGGCCTGTCCGCGCCGCCGGGACGCCTTCCTTGCTTCCAAGGAAGAAAGAAAAGGACAGGTGTGTCCCCAGGCTGACTTCTCCCAAGCGGCCGGGAGTGAGATTGAAGGGGCTCGGAACTTTCTGGGCTTTTTCCCCCTTTCCTGATCCTCACGGCTGTGTTTCGGTGTCAGCCTTTCACCAGGTGAAGGGTTGCATTCTGTCACCTCACTTTACAGCTTTTAGTGACGACAACGGGACAGGTAAGATAGTGAAGGGTGCTCGCTGGAAATCTCGGCGCAGCCGCGGGGAAACTAGGTCACGGGGTGTCTCTCCTGGGTCTTATTATCTGCCACGTGTCTGGGCTGTTCGTTTTCCCTTGTTTTTTCTTAGGGTCCCTCTCCACATTTTCCGTCCCTGAAGGACATTGGTCGCTATAGAAACAGTGGGCTGGCTGCTGCGGCTTCCTTATTCGGGCTGAAAGCAGCTGATGCCATTACTTGAAAATCACACAAAAAAGAAAGAGCTCCCAGAGAACAGGGGGCCACACAGCTCAGGTAGCTGCCTCAACCCTTCCTGCCGCCTGTGTGAGGCAGCTGTCATGGTAACAATGAAGGCAGCGCCCATTTCACAGATGGAAAGGGTGAGGACTTCTTGCCTGAACTCACAGGCCGCCCAGACCCCCAGTTCAGAACCCGCACCATAGGTCAGACGGCAGCTTCCTGCTTCCTGCTGTCCTATCTGCCACGCATCCCTGGCCCTGGTGCCTTGGCCCCACGGCCCCCTGACTGTCGCATGCACCCTGTTTTCCCCTCCCTTCTTAAATTTATTTCTATTTTTTTATGGCGGTAAAATATACACACACAAAATGAACCATCTTAATTATATTTTAGCGTACGGTCCGTTGGTGCCGAGTACATTCACGGTCGCCACTGCCATCTCCATCGTCCACCCCCAGAACCTGCCCAAGCCAAGCCCCACACTCGTGGTCACGGGCTGACCTGTGTCCCTGCAGAATCCTGGTGCTGGAGTCCTCACGCCCCACAGCTCACACTGTGACTGCCCTTGGAGACAGGCCTCCAAAGAGCGGATTTCGCTAAAATGAGGCCCTGATGGTGGGTCCTAACCGTCTCCGACCAAAGTCCTCGTAAGCCGAGGAGACTGGGACATGAGACATTAAGAGCACGCGCACAGGAAGGGACCACGTAGGACACGGGGAGAAGACGGCCACGTGCCAGCCGAGGGCAGAGGGCTCAGAAAAATCCAGTTCTGCCCACACCTTAGCCTCGGGCTTCAGGTCTCCAGAGCTGTGAGGGAATAAATGCCCGCTGTTCAAGCCGTGGATCTGTGCTTTGTCACGGCGGCTGAGCAGACAGATATGCCCACTGAACAAATATCCCCCACTCCCCTCCCCCACGCCCCACCCCCGGCCTTAGAATATAGTTCAGTAAGGATATGGCCACGGTCTTATTTTTCACGTTCAAGTTATCACACACGTGCCATAATTATTTTCTCTGTGTGCTTCTAATTTGATAGACAATTAGATTCATTCGCCTCAAAATAAATTCGATTCCAGCTGTAGGTTTTGCTTTTCAATTTAAGTTTCTTTTCCGAGTACGTACACATCGACCAGGCACAACAGTTAGAAATTCATAAAAAGACTCTCGCTTCTATGCCCGTCTTCTCTACCTTTCACCTCTTGCTCCCTAAGGTTCACCACTGAAGTTATTTTCCGTTTTTTTTCCTCAAAGCATTGCTTTTTGGTGAAATACAAAAATCGTTTATCTTTTTAAAAATACATTTTTAAAATGTTTTATTTATTTTTGAGACGGCGCGCAAGCAGGCAAGGGTCAGAGACAGGACAGAGGATCTGAAGCGGGCTCTGCGCTGACAGCGGCGAGTCTGAAGTGGGGCTTGACCTCAACCATGAGATCGTGACCTGAGCTGAAGTCAGACGCTCAACCGACTGAGCCTCCCAGGCGCGCTGATCCTTTTTTTTTTTTTTTTTTTTAAGCAGTCTTCCCTCCCAGCGCGGAGCCCAACATGGAGCTCGAACTCAAACCCTGAGATCAAGACCTGAGCTGAGATCAAAAGTCGGATGCTCAACCGACTGAGCGACCGAGGCGCCTCCTAGCTATCTATTAATCTTGTTTTCCCTCCTTTCCTACATTAAAGGTAGCATGCCACACGTGACTCGGTTCTACAACATGATTTTTTTTTTCACTTTTAGCATCTTCTGGACATTACTCCGCAGCACGATGAGGCGGCAGAACTCTTGTTCATTCTGTTTTACGGCTGCACGGTACTCCTGTGGGCGAATGAAAGTTTCTTCGGGCGTCTCTTGTGGCAAACTATCTGTGTAAGAGCCAGTCTCTGTTGATGACACAGTTGACTGTAATGACTAACCCGGGGGTGTTCTACTTCATGCTGGGGAAGACATGCCTTCGGGGTAGAGGTCTAGACGCGGGGCTGCCTGGATGGAAAGTACGTGGGTGTTACTTGGAGTTTTTGCCAAATTCCCCTCCATGTGGGATGCGCTCTCTCTCAGTCTCCATCCGCCGGGGATGGGAGAAGGCGGCTCTCTCTCAGTCTGACCAACTAAGCGTGTCTGGGTTTTTACCGAAACGATGAGTGAGAAAGGACAGGTTGAACATCTCCTCAAGAACAAGTTGTATTTGTTTTGTGGGGAACCGAAGCATTCACGTCTTTGCTTACTTTTTCTGTCAGGGTCTTGCATTTCGTCTTGGTATTTCAGAGCGTTTTTATAGACTCTGTTTATGTTGTGCTTGGCTGTGCAGAAGAGTTTTATTTTTAAATAGTCGGACGATTGGGGCGCCTGGGTGGCTTAGTCGGTTAAGCGTCCGACTTTCGCTTAGGTCATGATCTCGCGGTTCGTGGGTTCGGGCCCGCGTCGGGCTCTGTGCTGACTGCCAGCTCGGAGCCTGGAGCCTGTTTCAGTCTGTGACTCCCTCTCTCTCTGACCCTCCCCTGCTCACGCTGTCTCTCTCTCCTAGAAATAAACAAAACATTAAAAAAAAAAATTGGTCGGACAATCAATCCTTTCTTTTTATGCCTTCTGAGTTTTGATTCTTGGCTATAGAGGCTTTCTCCACCTCAGGGTTCTAAGGGATGTCAGTCATATGTGGTGAGTTCTTTATGGTTTCGTTTCACTGTTTGTGGGTGTACATAACATGAAATTTACATGAATCGCTGTGAAGCGTCAGGTTCCGTGGCATTAAATGCACTCAACCATGTTGTACAACGCCCCCTCCATCAAGTTCCAAAATGCAGATGGGTCTTGTCTTAACAAAATTCAGGAAAAAGTCTTTCGGTGAGGTCACCCTTGTCATCCATGAAAGTTCCCTTTTCACTTGAATCTAGCCTAATTCCGGATTTCTGCTCCGTTGCGCCGGTTTGCTTATTCTGAGTTGGCCCCTATCATGAAACACGACAGTATCGGCCTCTCCTCCCTACACATTTGGTGCGGAGGCTCCTGTGCACCCCCAGGCTGGCCCTTGCTCGTCCGTGGCCCCCGTGCACCCCCCAGGCTGGCCCTTGCTCGTCCATGGCCCCTGTGCACCCCCCAGGCTGGCCCTTGGTCGTCCGTGGCCCCCGTGCACCCCCAGGCTGGCCCTTGCTCGTCGTGGCCCCAGGCTGGCCCTTCTCTGGTGGGTGCCCCCGAGCTACCCAGTCCCTGGCTCCAGGCTCCTTCCAGAGCGGCAGCTCCGTCTTTCTGTCCCTTGGTCCTGAAGATTCCTGACGGTCACACTCCTCACCCTGCCTCTCAGTCGGGCTCCCTCCTGGGCTCCACATGGTGGTTCACGGCGCCACCATCTTTCCGAATCATTCAGGCCAAAAGGGCTGTGGTCTTTGACTTTAATTCTATCCCTACATCCGGCCCCCCCCTGAATCCCTCCGACTTGCAGACGCACGGCCTCCCGAGCCCGCCTGCTCATCTGCTCTCCCACGTCACTCGCAGGGCATGAGACCCTCGTCGCCTTTCAGCCTGTCACTGCACCCCCCTTCCTGCCCAGCCCCCCCGGCTGGCCCCAAGCCCTCGGGGCTCCAAACCGCTCACCACAGCCCCGCCTCCCCTCCGGGCGCTGCTCTGATCCTGAAGTGGCCAGACTGCCCCCACTTTCCAGAACTCAGTCTGCACATTCCAGGCCAGCATTCCGGGCCTCCGCTAAAGGCTCCCACTCATCCCTCTGCCTCCATAGAAAAGCACATTCCAAGCCACACAGCCGGCCACGTGCCCACTGTCCCTCAAGGCACACCCACTTCCCGCCTCGCTCCCCTTGGGGAACAGCCCCTCCCCCAGCGCCCTCCCTCCTGCACCAGGCCCGGAGCAAAGTCCTTCGAGACCGTCTCCAATCCTCCCACTTGCCTGAGGCCTGCGGCTGTGAGCTTTCCCTTCCATGCTCCCAGAGCACTTCCCGTCTCTACCACACGTGGGCTCCTCCAGCACCACCCCCACCATGGACTGAGGGTCCCTGGAGCCAGGGTGACAAAAGTCCCGATTAGTGGCTGGCGGCCCGCCGCTCGGCGGGGCCGTGGAGGGGTCTAAGGCGAGCCTGGCTGGATTGGGCAGGAAAGAGCGCTGTGCCTAAGTAGCGATGTCTGCCACGGACACGGGAGAGGGGGTTCGGCGAGCGAGGACCCCGCGTTTGCCAGGCCGGCCTCGGGAGCAAGGAGGCGATTTTATTCCTCTGCATATTCCCCGGGGCTCCGTGTGCAGGCCCTGCGGAGGATAGGGGCTTGATTAATGCCTTTCACCGGAGCGGCAGGCGCTGTTTCCAAAACGGCCCCTCATCAGAGAGATCTAACTCCGTGACTCCAACTACGGTTGATGTGCTTCCTCTCCCGCCGTGTAGACTGAGCCTACTGAGCACCAGCCTGCGTGGGCAGTTCAGATGCTGCTTTCCCTTGTGGCTTTTAAAAAATTTATTTTTGAGAGAGAGCGAGAGGGTGTGTGTGTGCACGAGCAGGGGAGGGGCAGAGAGAGAGGGAGACACAGAATCGGAAGCAGCTCCAGGCTCTGAGCTGTCAGCACAGAGCCCGATGCAGGGCTCGAACCCACGCACCGCGAGATCATGGCCTGAGCCGAAGTCGGATGCTCAACGGATGGAGCCGCCCAGGCGCCCCTCCCTTGCATCTTTTGGAAGAACCCTGCACCACAGACCTTAATCCAATATGTTGTTTTGTCTTGTTCATCCTGCTTCCTCTATGCACTATGCTTTTTATTTTCTGTGCCTGGTTACTGCTGGCCCCAGAAGGACTGTCCCTCCTAGCGTTAGCCGGTTTCTAGAGATGGGAAAGAACTCATCTGTGAGCTCGTCTTCCAGATGCAAACCGACCACTCCAGAGCCCACTCGCCCCACGACCCCTTCTCTTTGGCTCTCACCCTCCAGGGCACTAACCCCCTGCCCCAATCACCCCAGGGCCAGGTCCCAGCTAGCCAGGGACAGCCCGGTGCCCCAGAGCAAGCTGAAATTACTTAGGCCAGTCGACTCTATGCCTGCTTATCCTGCCCCACCCGTTTCCCCGGGAACCACAGTCAAGTTTCCAGCCCACATCCCTGCCCTCAGCCTCTCTGTTTCCTGATGACCCTGTGCCTCCTCGTATGGCCCTGCCTGGTGCCATTTCTTGGGATCTATGAATATAATAAATTCCTTTTTTATTTTTCAAAGAGAGAGAAAGAGAGGAGAATAAGCACGGGGAGTGGGCAGAGAGAGGGGGGGACAGAGGATCTATGCTGAAGGCAGAGAGCCCAAAGCAGGGCTCAGACTTGGAAACCGCAAGATCATGACCTGAGCCGAAGGTGGACGCTTAACCAGCTGAGTCAGCCAGGTGCCCTTGAATGTAATAAACTCTTACTTCGTGACGGTCACCTTTGTGTCTGTGTATCTTACCACATCTGATCAAAGCCAATCTTAGGTACCCTTAAAACGCTAGCACTGTTTTTGACGAAAAGTAAACACTTAGGAATTCTTTGTTGAATGATTAGACAATCCCAGTCTCTCTTTGTCTCATACAAAATACTTGCATTTTCCATGCTACTACCATGTACAAAAAAAAAAAAAAAATTGGTGGGAAGTACCCAGAAAGCTGCTGATCCTATTAACGTTAGAATAGAAAGAAATGAACACCCATCTCCCTTTTCTTAGGGAACTAGTTCTACTTAGTATTCTGTTTCTTATAGAGGAAAAGGCTGGTAACACAGCCTTAAGGAGGGGAAGGGAGAGGAGGTGTTGATGAAGCGGTCATAACAGCCCTGGACATTTGCACGGCAGTTCACAATTTACAAAGCCCCTTTCCCGGAGTTTACTCCACCTGATCCTCATGACTCTGCGAGTTAGGGATCCATTTCCCCGTTTTCTAGCGCCCTCAGGTAGGCTGGACGGCGTTAGAGGCTGGCCAAGGACTCCAGCGCAGGGTTCTGGCCCCAAACCCAGTGCTTTGACTGTCATGGCTCCGTGCAAACGTGGGCAGGAAGCAGGAGGCGGGGGAGCTGATGGAATGAAAAGCAAAGCCCCTCCTGGTAGCATCAAGGGCCTGCAGGGAAAACACACAGCTGGAACCTTCCGCCGCGCCCGTGCCCGGAGCTGCTCACACCTGAACCCAGTCCAGGGAGCGGCCGTGTCTCCCGCCAGGTGGCTCACGCTCCCCAGGTGGCCGAGCGCCTTAGCGCCTGCGCAGGTGCAGACAGGGCCCTGGGAAGCTCCCTGGAGAGCCTTCCCAAGTATCCGAGGGCGGGGACGTGCAGGCTGGGGAGAGACGGACGCCTAAATTAAACCACAAAGAGCAGCATCCGATGTTCACCGAGGACCTGGCGTCTGTGGGCAAACCGCTCACGCCCGTCGCCACGGGCAGCCTCCACAGGACCGTGAGCTCTCCGGACACGGAGCGTCCCCGGTGCAGGGCCTCCGGAGGACACGCCATCTGAGCTGGGCTGGGAAGAGCGGCCGGGTCCAGGAAGGGCAGGCACAGACTGGACAGGGCCCCGCGTGGGAGGCGGGGGCCACAGTCGAGGCGCCGGGTCTTCCCAGGGAGAAGAGGCACCCAGGACGGTTCCACCAAGGAGAGTGACAGGTCTGGCCACACTCGATCACTTTTGCCACAAGACCATCATGGAAAATGCTGTCTGAGGCTCTGCCCACCGACTCCATCTACGCCCCCCTGTGTATAAGGGCCCCGGCGCGGACCTTGCTCTGGCTGCCCAGAGTCAGGAGGGAAAGCGTCACCTCTGGGTGGAGGGAGGGAGCTGTCAGGGTGTGGGGCCGTCCCCAGGGCGTGGGGACTGAAGACACAGCGAGCCAGGGACTTTCCTTAATAAAGGACACGTCGCCCTGACCTCCACCTTTTGGGCCCCCACAGGGTGCACCACCATCTTCTTCCCCCGCAGACGGGGAGACTGAGGCCCCCGAGGCTGGGACGGAGTCCACGGGAAGCCTCAGAGTGGCGGGGCTGGAAAGCCACACCGAACCTTTTCCGTCCGGGAAGAGGAGCAGGTGTTACTTAACACGCAGGCCTGTGCATGCAGTGTGAACGCCAGGCCAGTGCCCGTCAGGGAGGCATGTCTAGGACGACACAGTCTCCCGGAGACGTGCGGGGCCGGCCCCCAGCTCTGCCGCCCTCCGTGTGGACGCAGCGCCCTGGCTTCTCCGTGAGGCGTCCGCGGCACAGCCCACGGCTCCGGTTTTCCCAGCTGCTAACCTGTGTGGGGGTTTCCGTACAAGCAGAGATCTCTCAGCGTCTCCCACCTGTGGGCGCCCCCCCACCCCGAGGGTCGGCTCAGCCTCCCAGAGAAACCAGCCCTGAAAAGGTGAACAAACCAGCGAAAGGGCTATGGTCGTGGCCTTCGCCCAACCCCACACCCGCCACGGAGATCCAGGGCACAGCTCGCTAGCTGGCAGGCCCTGGCGTGTATGCACATCAGCCCAGCGACTTTCCGGGGCAGCTCTCCTCCGGGGGGAGGGGCGTGGGGCCGACTCCGAGCCTGGCTCCGCAGAGCTGGCTTTGGTTTTCCTGGGGACATCGGGCGGGCGGGGGGCCTGTAATCAGGGTATCAGCCCTGCCTTCCCGGCCGCCCCACAGGAGGCCAGCGCGCACCAGGTGGGCGGAGCCCTCGCAGGGTGGGTGGTTCGGGCAGCGGTCATGGCGGAGCCTCTGGCCTTGAGGACCACGTGGCTGGGTCAGCAGCGGGAGCCAGATGGGGGGTCACGGCTGCTCAAACCCAGGGGGCGCGTTCGCCACGGATGAGCTAGCAGAGCGGAGCAGGCACTGCGAGGGGCAGGGAGGGGGCGCCCATCACGCGCCGGCTTCTAAGCCTAATGCAATCACCCGCTCATCCATGTTATAGGAAGAGAGAGGCCGGTACAGTGGCTTTGGAAAACATGTGGGCATCACGTGGGGTTGAAATTCTGTCCTTAACAACCCAACAACTCTACCCCAGGCACACATAGGCCCAAGAGAGACCCCAGGAGACAGGAAACCGCAGGAGACGGTGCCTGTGGTCGGAGCCAGAGAATGGACATCTTGTAGCAAAGGGGACTTGCTCTACAGCCAAATCCAGAAGGCAACCTGCAGCCACGTGGTCAAAACGCAGCAACAAAATATAAAATGAAAACAAGCGGGTCCTTGGGGCGCCTGGGTGGCTTAGTCGGTTGAGCGTCCGACTTTAGCTTAGGTCATGATCTCGTGGTTCATGGGTTCGAGCCCCGCGTCGGGCTCTGTGCTGACTGCCAGCTCAGAGCCTGGAGCCTGTTTCAGTCTGTGACTCCCTCTCTCTCTCTGACCCTCCCCTGCTCACGCTGTCTCTCTCTCTCTCTGGAAATAAATGAAACATTAAAAAAATATATATATAAAAAAAAAAAGGAAAACAAGCGGGTCCTTGAAAGACTGGGTAGGTGTGCAGTTCAGCAGTTTTATATAAAGCTGAAAAAAACAAACCCAAAGAAAAGCTAACAATGTATCTTTTCAGAGTCTATAGCTCTAGTGACAGAAACCAGAAATAAAAATAACCAAGCAACGGAGTGGGACACACATTTGAAGATGCTCGCCCGAGGGCAAAACTGGAGCCGTGCGCCCATCTCGCGAAGCTGCTGGGGGATCCGGGGGGCAGCAGAGGCTGCCCCAGGCCTCCGCACCCACCGGCACAGCCCCTTTCCCGCGCACGCAGTCGGAGAAGATTCGTACGCCGCCCTGGCGTCCGGCCCTCTCCCACGCCAGTTCTTCCCTGCGCCCAACCCGTGTCCCCGTGACTCCCGGCGAACAACACATTCCCAGGCTTCGTGTGTAACAGACGTCTTCTCCCCGTTCCAAAACACGGAGATCGAAGTGTCAGGTCCTCAACGCGATTCCAGAAAGTCCCACGTGGGGAACTGCTTCCGTTGCTTGGAGCTAAGGGTCAGGTAAACATGATAAACACACAGCGAGGCTGCAACCCAAGTGCAGCTCGTGCTGAGCCTCGGCCAAGGTTTGGAAAAACCAAAGGGGGAATGCACACGATAAAGTGGATTCCCTTAACAGAAGGGCAGATGCATTTCTCCAGGATGTGGGATCCTATAAATGTACACACACACACACACACACACACACACACACACACACACCTCACGCAAGCCCTGTGCCATCACCACAGAGCCTGATGCGGGGCTCGATCTCATGACCATGGGATCATGACCTGAGCTGAAATCAAGAGGCGGATGCTCCACAGACTGAGCCCCCGGGAGCCCCGTGACAAAACTCTAACCTGCAGAACCCCGGTCCGATGCAAAGACGGAGAGGCAGGAGCCAGAGGGTGCTGGGCAGGGGACGGCTGGGGTTCAGGAGGTGGGCTGGAGTCGGCTGTGCCTCCCTGTGACCCGGGCCGGGGACCTGCCTCCAAAAGCTCGGCTTCCTCCCCTGCGGTGAGGTGCGCTCACAAGGCCTCTCCATGGGGTGCCACGGGGCTAAGGGAGAGCATGAGTGGAAGGTGCTTAGTGCCGTGTGCGGCACACAGTAAGTGCTCAATACATGCTTACTGTCATTATTAGGTTATCATGAAGACGGGGTCTGGACCCAGAGCACCTCTGCGTTCTTTGCACTGAAACCTCTGCCGTGTCATTTTCAGTCCCAGCACAGGATACAGTGAAGTCATCCGTTCCTCAAAACTGGCATTAATTATGCACTAACGAGGCACACGGTGTTAGCAAAGGAGCCCAACGTCAGAAGTGCCCACGGTTCCTAGATGTTTGGGGATGACGACTCGATCCTTCCTGTTGATTCCTCAAGCGGACTGGGGAGCAAGCCATCCCCCAGGAAGTCTTGTTTCCCGGATCCGATCCTAAGAGGGGGTGGGAGTCCCTCGTGACGATGGTGAAGAGGAGGGGGCTGGGGGCCTGGGGTCCGGCCGCAGGCACCCCCCACCCACTCGCTCTCGAGGCAAAGGGAGGCCTTCGGCAGCAGCCATCTGCCGGGATCCTCGGGGTCCTGCTAGTCTGAGCCCCTGCCCCCTGCTGGCCCAGCCTGGGAAGAGGGTAGAGACGGGCCATCTGGCCCTCTCTGCCCACCCTCGCCACCCGGGCACGCTGCTCATCTCCCAGCACGGAGGGACGGGCCAGGGTCCTGCGGCTGCCGGAGGGAGCGTTCCCCACCATCCCGGCTGCAGGGCTCCAAGGCCCTCTGAGCCACCGGGCAGTGTGGCTGTAGGATGGCACTAGGCCGGGCTCTACCGCCCTGTACGGTGGCCGCCAGCCCCGTGTCTCAGTTAAACTGTAAGCAATGCACGTTCAAGGCACCTGTGTGGGGAGAACCCGGCAAGCATCCAGGCAGCGGTGGAGCGTGGGGTTAGGTGGGACAACCCGGGGTCAGATCTGGCGCCGGTGCAGTAAGGCATCGTGCGGCGAGTTCGACTTCCTTGGCTACCAGGGGAGGGAGCGACGACAGCCCTACCCGACTTGGATCACCAGTGACATTGACTGAGATCCTCGGCACAGAGCTCAGGTCGCTGCTGCGCATAGAGGCAGTGACTAGTAAGCACGAGCTTGCAGAGATTAGAAACGAAACAAGCACACAAATAAAAAACAACCCACTCCCGCCCTCGCCGACCAGAATTGAGTGTCGCTAAGGTTCGGTCTCAATGCGATGGCTTGGAAAGACCTCTAAGACTGAAAGAAAAAACCTCAAATTGTGGAATGATGCCTAAACAGCTCTTTTTATCAAGCTACAGACTCGGACTCTGGGAGGCGAGCCGCCCCAGCGGGTGCCCTCGGCCAGGCCCGACCTGCGGCACCCAGGACGCGTGCCTTACGAAGGGCAGAAGGTTTAGGAGGAGGTGGTCACGTGTGTGCCTCCCAGCAAGAACAGTGGGCAGTATAATCTGAGTCCTTGTTCAAGTCAACACCCACTATTGCCACATCGGGTCCCGGAGGGCACGTGCGAGGGCGTGGGGTGTCACGAGGTCACTGCGCTGAAGGCCCTCTCTCACAGGGCCGCTGCAGGAAGACAGAAAAGCAGCTCGTTTCAACCAACTAAATGTTGCCTGAATGCCTGCTGTATGCCTGCTAGGGGCTGGGGGCCTAGAGCTGATTTGTAATTTGATATCTAATATGTGAACAACCCCCTACCCGTCATTACGTAATTGGGGGGGTGTTGTTTTTTGTTTTGTTTTGGGAGAGAGAGAGAGAGAGGAAGAGAGAACCTTAGGAGCTCGATCCCAAGATCCTGGGCTCTGACCTGCGCTGAAACCAAGAGTCGGACACTCAACCGGCTGAGCCACCCAGGTGCCTTGTCGCATAACCTGTGATTTCTACTGACTGCACGACACCCCATCGGGGGGAGAGAATCCAGGCCCACTTAACTGTTCTCAACGGTGACGCACTGAGATTGCCCTCGATCTTTGCCATTACAAGTAACAAGGGGATGAACATCTTTCACAGACGCTTACAGAACCATTAGGGCTGACTTGGCAAAATGGCAGTTCTAGATCAGAAGAACTAGAAAGTTCTATCTTGGGGAGCCTCCGTGCTTAGAACCAAAAACGCTTTCCAAATTGACAATCTGGTTGCCAGCAAAGTACAGAAATCCAAGCTGGAGCACATCCTCGTCTGCACAGAGAGCTGGGTCTTTGTTTATGACGGGAGGAAGACCCACTTTGTTTCCGGTCAAGAACGCTGTGGAAAGCTTTCCCTTTGGTCCGAAGAACGCGTCGCTCAAGTCACATATTTTTTGTTTCCTCCTCCACCTCCGGGAGGGAGAAAGCACAGAACATGCGCGTGACCCGAACAACGGTCCCTAGAATCATCCAGGCGCCGGGCTGCGTCATGGAGCCACAGCCTCCCCGTCCCAGCAGCCTTCCCGCGATGGTTCACACCATCTGCTTCCAGGGTTCGAGCTCAGCGCCTTCCTGGGGTGGGGATGCCCCCAACCCCACAGTCCCTTCCTGCTCGAGATCAGTTTGCTTTCTCTGCTCCGTGACCTCCAGTGAACAGAAGGCCCGTTAGTGACGGCACGTACTCAGGTGTTAGAGCCTAAGACCAGCGACGAGTTAAAAGTAAAGGGACCGCGTCCTTGAGCTAACGGCCGAATGGCCCTTTGCTGCCACCAAGAAAACGTGTTTGGTCACCGGCCTCTGCACTCCCACCAGTGCTGAAGCATCCTGGCGGGTCCCCGGGGTGGAGCGTAGGCACAAAGGGGCACTCGGAGTCACGGGGCCGAGGGCTACGGGGGCGACACGACCCAGGGGAGACCCGGGCTGTGGGCGGCCAGGGCAGGGACAGCGTGTGACAGGGGGCGCCGCCTCCGCCCCCCACTCCGTCGCCTTGACGCGCGGTGCAGACGGCAGAAAGTCCGAGATCACAGCTTGTTGGCCCGATAAACAGTTTGTTTCCCTCAACAAAAGCCATTTCCTCCTCTTGTGTTTGCTGACGGTCCAGGCTTCCTTCCACGGACGCTCGGAGCAGCGTGTTTCTGTGCCCCGTCCGCCGCGCGCAGTCACCTCCCACCGAAGGAGACCACCTTCCGCGGCACCTCTGCAGCGTCCGTGGACGAGCCCAGCTTTACGAAGGACGTAAAGCCAGGAATTAATTTCTTTACTAATTGACGACAGCTTGAAAAAGGTATAAAGATGCCAGAATCCAGCATATGGGCTATGGAAACACATTTTGGCTCAGATTTTTTTTTTTTTTTTTAGCAGTTGCAACACGCTTTATAATGTAACCCGCTAAGAGGCTGTTAACGGTGCGGCATTTCAGAAATAATGCGTTTTCAGGATTCCATGTTTAGAGGGTTTATTTGAAAACATCCTACTCTCCACTGTATAAATAAGAGAAAACAGCACGACAAAAAGTGTCATAACTAAGGTTCTTGGCGTCTAGCGAAAGGATCGTTTGTACCGTACGGAGGGTGACACGGAGGGCGGCTGGCCCCCCCGCGGGGCTAGCGATCACCTCCCACGTGTCACGCCTGCGGAGGCTTCTCCTGTTCGTCTTCTGTCTCACCAACAGATTCTGGCGTGGCCAGAATCACCCAGAAATACCGGACCTTTCGCCCAGATCATTCTGACAAGAGCTGAATGTACAGAAAGTTTCTAAACAGGCAACAGCTGTGGGGTGGGGCGAGGCGTTCACTCCCAGAAACTTCCAGGATGTGATGAGGTCAAGGTATAAAAAAGCCCGTGAAGAAAATAACAGGACGCTCTGGAAATTCCAGAGTGCTTGTGGCAAGCTACAAATGAGTCTGTGAGCTCAGCAATCCCAAGGGTTTGAAACTTCAGGAAAATGTTAAATATATTTAGAAGCAAAGGGGAAAATGCCAAAGGGATAGGCAACTACGGGCCAAATCACCCAAATTCTTGACCTGACCCAGCTTTCACAGAACACAACGTTTGAAAACTATCTTCCCTGTGTCCTTCAGATCATCCTTATTTTTGTTGATTATTTTTTAACGTTTATTTATTTTTGAGAGACAGAGAGAAACAGAGCATGAGCAGGGGAGGGGCAGAGAGAGAGGGAGACACAACATCGGAGGCTGTCAGCACAGAGCCCGACATGGGGCTCGAACTCACAAATGTGAGATCACGACCTGAGCCGAAGCCAGACGCTTAACCGACTGAGCCCCCCAGGCGCCCCTATTTTTGTTGATTAAACAGATGACGTTTCGACTTAATGTATTTGACACACAGGTAAACCGTTGACTGACGGAGCTCCTGGGAGGCAGTGGAAAGGGTCTGGGTTCAGTCCTGACCGTTACCGTGAGGCGATGTGAGCTCAGGCCAAGCCATCCGTTACGACCGCCCCCGGGGACCCTGGCTGGTGGGTGGCTGGAGGTTACCCGAGAGAGCAGGTGACGGCAGCGCCGTGTCTGTCCAGCCTCCCCCCCTCCCCGCCCAGCACAACCTTCCTCCCTCGCCTGAGCACGTTGGGGGTGGTGGGTGGGGGCGCTGCGCCCAGAGCCAGCTCCCTTCCCAGACAGTTGTCACAGGCCCTCCCGTGAGCAGAAGCAGACGAGCCTTGAAGGATGAACGGACAAGGCGAACTGGGGCACCAACGGCTTGCGGGGCCCGCTGGGAAACGGCCTATCTCTGACCAGCACGTTAACAAAAGTGCCAACGTGAGGAACGGAGTTCAGATAGAGTGGGACCCCGGGGGCGGCCCAGACGGGGACGGGTGGACTTGGCAGAGTGCCAGCCAGCAGGGCTGAGGCGAGCGGGACAGACCTGGCTTCTGGGGTCGCCCGGCACCCAGCTGAAGTGGGAAAGTCTTCCCGGCTCTGCTTCGGGGGTAAAAAAAGCAAAACAAAAATACACGCAGCCACTTGCACCCCATTTTCTCACATGGGGGCCCCGCACATCCCTGTGGCTATGCTTCTCCAAGTCCGTCCAAGCTGCTCAGCATCCCCGGGCAGATGGCGGCCGACCTTCTTCTGAGGGCGCAACTCCCACCCCTGCCTTGGCTCAGGGGTCCTATGTCCTCCCTCCTCGCCGGCCCGGAGGGTCCCTGCCCCCCGCTCCCCACCCCCTCACTGGGTGTGGAGCTCGGCTCACCTTGTCCCTCCCCCGGAAGGCCCCCCAGCCCCCCCATGTGCCTGGGCTCCCCTGCCCCGGGGTCCCTGCTCCCCAGTGTAATTTGCCCCGCACGGTAGAATCAGCCCCCAGAGACGGTGTGCTCCTCTGGGGCAGGATGCCTTATCCTTGGGTCTCCAGCATCCAGAACGCGCCAGGCCCACAGTGAATTCTCAGGAGTGAGGGAACTAATGAGAGCCCGAGGTTGGGGGTTATTGGGTCACAGACGGAGGTTCACTGCAGGCGAACTGACAGGCTCAGCAGAACTGACTGCAGGGTCTCAAGTCCAGCCCGGCCCCAAACGGGGACAGTCACAGGATCTTCCGTCAGGCGGCTGGAAAAGGCTTATGAAACATGGTCCCAGGCTCTGGGGACGTCGGCTTCAGCCATGACCCCTATCCAGCTCCTCGAAGACGGTCTCCAAGGAAACACTCGGACCCTGCGATGGGCCCACGGCTGAGGTCCCTGGCACTGGCTCACGGACTCCTGAGCCCGCACAGGTGACTCGGTCACATCGCAGAAAGGGGGACAGGAAGGGGCCCCCCGGACCTCACACAGAGCAATTAGCGAGAAGATTCAGAAGTATTCTCCAAAATGCCAAGTGTGAAAAGTAACTGTAAGCAAATACCAAATACCTTGTGACCACACTGTGGGTCTCGCTGGCAAGATCCGTGGACGGCAGTTCTAGTTTCTTCCCTCAACGCGCCTGCCCTCTGTGGCCTTGGATTCCTCCCCTCTCCACCGCGAAGAGGCATCTGGCCTCCAGGGGAACATGGAGTTCAGTCTGGGTTCTTCTGAGGGCACGGTTGTGCCACAGTCTGTTGGCTCCATTCCCTCCTGCATAACCTCCGGGAGAAAGCCCCGGGTTGTGGCCACGGCCACCAGAGCTGCCCACGGCTCAGTGGGCTCACTCCCACGGCGGCGCTGGGGGCTGTGGCCCCACAAGAGCGTATGCGCCTCAGGACGGACCGTGGGTGCAGACAGGCCTCTCACAAGAGCCGATCACGTTAAAATGAGGTCACAGGGGCGCGGCCTCCCCACTCCGACCAGCATGCTTACAAGAGGAGACGGGGACACAGACCGCACAGAGGGATGACCACGGAGAAGACGGCCGTCTGCACGCCGTGGAGCGAGGCCTCGGGGGAACCGCCCCTGCTGACCTTGGACGTCCAGCCCCCAGAGCTGTGCGGAAGCAAACGTGTGCAGCTTCAGCCCCCGGCTCGGGCACGTGGCGCCCTCCCCATCGGGCTCCGACCACCTCGGATGGGCTGCCTTCCGTCCACACGGCACCCGCACGGGAAGCCCGTGCTCTGCCCGCCTCGCGGGCTCATCCTCAACCAACCAAACCCCCTGCAGACGGGACTGCCGCGGGCTGGGCCCCGCCGCAGGGGGCTGCTCCCCGTCCACCATCATGCTTGCAGCCTACGAATGGCTCCCTGTTGGGACGCCTGTAAAATCTGGTGCAAAGTCTGAGCTCCCGACCCCGGGACTCCGGCCGCGCTCACGCTGAACAGGCAGCCGTCAGGATGTATACACTGAGATAACGTCCCCTTTAAAAGGAAGGTGGCGTGACGGCCTGCTCCATGTCCGCATTTCCAGCCCGCCTGCATTCCAAATTCCACTCGTGTTTTATTCAGCCAGACGTTTCCCGAGCACCTGCTGGGGGGGTGGGGTGGGCCCCCTCCCCGCCCCAGACAGGCCTGTGGTCATTCTGATGGAATCCGGCAAGAAACACAGAAAACGTAGAGCAGGTCTGCTGGTGGGAGAAAGCAGGGCGGGGGGGAGACGGGCAGCACACAGGGGCCTGCGTGGACGAGGGGTGACAACTTCCGAGCCTCGTGAGGAGGTGATGTTTCAGTAAAGGAGAGGAGGTGACAGAGGAGGCGCGTGCCCGCTTCCCACGGCAGAGGGAGGAGCGTGGAGCGTCCAGCTGGGCGGGGAGCACAGGGAAGCCAGTGATGGGGGGGTGGGGGGCACGGGCTCCCTGCTGAGCAGCCCCCTGGGCCCGGTTTGCTTCCTGGTGGAATTCAGGGCCCTTGACCTGGGTCTGTTGGGGAGAAGCAGTGGGGAGTCCCCATGGCGCACCCAGCCCGCGGGTGGCCCCGGGCCTCCGCACCAACGCAGGTAAGGGGACAGTCCCCATGCCCGCTCCCACCAGCTTCAATCTGCTGCACCCCCTCCCCTTTGCCAGCGTTGGAAGCGACGTACAAAAAAGTAGAGGGAAGTTCAAAGCCAAAGGAATGAGACCCCGGCCCGCGGTGAGGGACGCAGAAGCCGGACCCCAGTGACTCAAGGAAACAGCAAGATTGCTCTGTGCACAAAACCTCAGTTGCTTACACACACATACACACGCGCGTGCACACACACTCCCATAAACACGTGCACGGGGCTGGAAGGGACCGGAAAGGTTCTTTGTTGCTTCTGCGTAGTCTGGTTAAGGTTATTTCCATTTTTTTTCTTTCTTTTTTTAATGTTTTATTTATTTTTTAGGAGAGAGAGAGAGACAGCGTGAGCAGGGGAGGGTCAGAGAGAGAGGGAGTCACAGACTGAAACAGGCTCCAGGCTCCGAGCTGGCAGTCAGCACAGAGCCCGACGCGGGGCTCGAACCCACGAACCGCGAGATCATGACCTGAGCGAAAGTCGGACGCTTAACCGACTAAGCCACCCAGGCGCCCCAATTTCCATTTTTTTTAAAATTATAAAATAGTTTCCAAAATTGGAACAATGAACTGGACTTTTGTCATCTGGGGAAAAATAATAAAGGCTGATTTTTTTTTTAAAGTCGCACTTGCACCCACACACGGACACATAAAGCGTGAAAACGAAATCACCCGGCCCTGTGGTCGGCCTCCCTTCCTATCTGCTCTTGAGGAATGACTGTAGCAGAGACGTTTGCTCCAGGCCGTGAGGCTCTGGCGGAGAGGACGGTGTCCTGTGCCGGACGCCGGGTCCCCGTCAGCAGCAGGCCCCTCCGAGCTCAGGAGTGTCGGCAGAGGAAGACCCACAGACCCAGCGTGGTCCGCACAGGTTGCATCTGTTGACTTTAAAATTGTTATCGATTCTAAATTACGAAATAGGCGAGTGCAATCTTGGCTTCGCTAACCTGATCGCTCTGGGGTGTTTCTACGAACTCACAGTCTTACGTCTGTATCTCCACGCAATTGTGTGGTACGACCCGCTTTTTCTTTCCACAAACTGTCGTCTGTTTTTACCCTTAGCAATGTATCATGGAGACCCTACCACGGTCCAAATTATCCATCTCCCTCCTTCTTTTTATCTTTTTAAACAGCGACGTACAAACCTGCCTCAGTCGATCTAACTATTCCTCTGTTGGTGGCACCCGGATTGTTCCGGACTGCTCACGGGACAAGGTCTGTCTCTCTGGGCGCCCCTGACAGGTTCCTCTAGAAACAGAAACATGGCCTCACGGGCCAAGTGAGCATCTGAAATGGAAGACGGAGGCAGAAAGACACTTCCCGGAACCCACGGACCCGTGAACGGCCCTTCCTGCAAAACCACCCCAGCCCCCATGTCCGTGTCTCCCGCTCTGGGGCACCTTCCCGCCCCCCGGGCTGCTTCCTGGCCCTCTTCTCCCGTAGCCTCAGGTGTATTTAGCGTGGGACTGGTCAGGAGTGTCCGCCTTCCTGCCTTGCTCTAAAAAGCATGTGCACCAAAGCCGCTGTATTTTTCTAGAGGCATAAAAATTCCCCTACATTTACTTGTTCTGTGCCCTTAATATTTTTTCTCGGGGAACAGTCTTGCATTAAGAACAAAAAAAAAAAAAGAACCCTACCGCTGCGTGATCGGATAGACACCAGATTCTTATGGAGACACGATACGCACGGAAGTTAGTGCAAAAGCCCAACGAGGAGAAAGGACGACGAGAACGGCGGAGGAGCACGGAGGGCCCTGGCCCCGTGCCGCCCCCGCCGCCCCCGCCGCCCCTGCTGCCCGGACGGGCGAGGGTCCCGGAAACAGGGAGTGTGCAGGTGCCAGAGCCGAACTCCCGTCCGCGCCCACGGCCCACCACGTGGAAGGTAGCGCATCCCCTTCCTGGTGCTCCTCAGGGCCCAGGGGTGTTCTCGGGCGCCGGGCAGGAGGCCATTCACCCCCCACCCCCCAGGGAATGGCCCGAGTGGGCACAGCTCTGCTCCCAGTCACCGCTGCCCCCGAATTTGCAGAGAACGGAACACAAATGCCCTCTGACCTCACTCCCCTCGCTGTACATAGTCCTTGGGGAAGACGGTTCCTTCTGCAAACAACGGGAAGCCCAGAAGCCGCCCGATGACTCAATCAAGGCCACAGGCCACAAGGGAGCAAAGAACCCGGTCTGGGCGACATGCACCCCAACGCCCTCTGCCTGGTGCTGGCTGCACCCCTGCCTCCGTCTGGCCTGGCAGCTGATGTGAGCCGGCCCGGACTGGCCCGAGCTGGCCGGTACCCAGCCCTCGAGCGGCTCCGCTCTTTCCCTTGTGTCTGTGGGCTCTGCCACCCCCGTGCGCTGCTCTGTTCCGGTCACTTCCAGCGGGTGGCTGGCGCGGCACCCGGAGGGGGCTCTGGGCCCGGAGAGGAGGCCACACTCCCCCGCCTGCGCGAGGCCTGCTCTCCCTCTGCTTCTCTGGGCTTCCTTCTCCTGCTGGTGCCTCCTTCTGCGGTTCAGTCCCCAGCCTGTGAGAGGCCCCCGTCGCCGACCCCCCATCCCTGGGGCCTGCCAGGCTCGGCGCCCACACCCCCACCAAGGTCACGGCCAAGCTCCTCTGGTCCCCTTTGCGAGAAGGAGATGCCGAGATGCAACGAGAAAGTCTCTCCCTTTTAGGGAACAGCCCTGTCGGCCCCCTCACGGCCATAAAAGGCCAACTAAGGAAGAAACAAATATATAAAAAGCTCCATACCAAATATGTCCCAAGACTGCAAGAAATTCTTCACTTCTGCTCCAGTTTCCTTGACCGTGGGCTGAGAAACCAGCGTCTTGCTGCGGGCTGGCGGAAGACTCCAAACCCCGCAAGTCCACGCAGGGCCACACACGCCCCACATACACTCACTGGATTAACGCTCACAGAGGCAGCGCCACTGGGGTGTTTTACCAGGGTGGAAACTGAGGCACGGCGGGCTCACAGCAGCCAGAATCCAAGCTGGGCGGCTTTGCTCTGGGCACCCGAGGCTGTTCGTCCTGAAGGCCAGGGTCCTGGAGTCTGGGCCGGGAGGTGGGGGGTCCACGCCCGGGTCCCCCTTCCGAGCAGGAGATGGAAGGGTCCCGGCCGACCCCCACTGTGGAGTGGGGACATCCACAAGGAGAAGGGAATGTCAGAATGAAAGGGCCTTTTCTGGGTAGGTGTCTTGAAAGATGTGTGTGTGTTGGTTTTTTTTTAATTTTGGAGAAAGAGAGAGCCTGAATTGGGGAGACGGATCGAGGGAGAAAGAGAGAGAGAGAGAGAGAGAGAGAGAATTTCAAGCAGTCTCTACGCTCAGCACAGAGCCCCACGTGAGGCTCGATCCCACGACCCTGGGATCAAAACCGGAGCCAAAGTCCAGAATCGGACGCTGGACCGACTGAGCCCCCGGCGCCCCGCTGTAACACCGTGGGTCCTCAGGTTGGCGCATCCCAGCCCCTGGGACGGTGACATTCCCTCACCATCTGTACACTCTGTCTTACAGGTTTGCCTTGAACCCCGGCGAGGAGACGGTGTGGGGGAATGCAGGGCCTGACGAGACACCATCCTCAGATCTCTGGGCACAGGCCCCCGCTCTGAGTGGGGCCCTGGCCGTGGGGCCCAGGGGGGACCGCGCCCGATGAGCCCCTCAGACACGGGGGCTGCTCCTTTGGCTTCCCCAGGCCCCCTCTGCACGGGGAGGTCAACGCCAGGAAGAAAAGCAAAAGCTGGATCCTGAATTCAAAAAGATTTCACTTCTCAGGAGCCACCGTGACCCGGGAACAAGGGCGGAACCAGTCACGACCGCGCTTCTGGCAGCTACACTCCGTCCTTCGCGAAAGGGGCCGAGATTTCGGTTAAAAAACACAAAGGCTGAACTACGTGCTCGCGGGTTCCTCAGGCTGAGGGAGCCACCTTCCGGGTCCCGTGAGCCTCCGGGCCAGCCAGACCGTGGCTCCCCAGGCATGGGAGGGACGTGGCGGGGAGGGAGGCACACGGATGCCCCGTACCCCCAGGCTGGCGGCCTGACTGCAGACAGACGCCGGTGGACCTGAATGTGTGTATCACGGACGCACTGAGCCCAGGGCGGGGGGGGGCGGGGCCGTGGGGGGAGCCCCAGTGCCTGCGTCGGGCCTTCTGTGGCCCCCAAGCCCCCTCCGGAGACGTCAGAGCTGCTCAGAGGTGAAGCCACTGCCTTCACAATTCCGTCCTGACCACCTGGGTTGGTATTCACTATGTTTCCTTATTACACCGACTCACTTTTCCCCTTATATCAACGTATTCACCAAAGACACTTCCTATCACCACCGATAACAGAAAACCAGAGTCACTTCCCGTAAACAGAGAGTAACTGCAGAGACTGCCACTGGCCTGCCCCATGTCTATTCTTTGTCTCCTTCTCTGTAGCCTACACCTGATTTTATTCAGTTTGGCAATGCACCTGGCTGAAGCACTCTATCTCCCAGCCTCCCTGGCAATTAGGTGTGGCCATGTGACCAAGTTCTAGTCAGTAAGCTCTAAGAGAGAGTGGATAGAAGGAACTTTCAGAAAAGCTTCTTAATAACATGGCTGGCATTATTTCTGACGTCTGGAATATAAATGTGATGTGATGGCTGGAACTCTAGCAGCCATTTTGGACCATGAGGGAATCTTGGGGCTTATAGAAGAAAGCTGGTTTCTTGATAACACAATGAAGCCATCACCCCAGGGTGTGTTATTCTGATACGGTGACACCTGGAGCCGTGCCCACCCTGGGGAAACTGCCCCTCGTAGGGCTAGCTAATTCCTAGAGAGTACTGAACAACTTGCTTTCAAGGGCACCTTTCCAATGCAAACTAACCAGTCCAGAGCCCACTCCCTGATGCCACCCCCAATCTCGTCTCGGGCTCTCACACTCCAGGGTCCCCCTGCCCTAATCACTTCAGGGTCAGGTATCAGACAACTAGGGACCACCCCTATGCCCCAGAGTCGTGAAGTCATTCAAACCAGCCAATCCTAAACCCATTTACCCTGCCCCCCAATTCCTTCCCATGAAAACCACAATAAAGCCTCTTGCCCACACTCTCCCTCTCTGTCTCCCGACTCCGATGGTGAGAACCTGCGTGGCCTCACCCAGGGCGGAGCGCCCCCTCTGCTGGGAGCTGTGGGAACCTGGCTGTTGGTCTCACCACATCTGAGCACCAATAAGCCCTACAATTTATTTTATTTTATTTTTAAATATTTTATTTATTTTTGAGAGAGAGAGAGACATCATGAGCAGGGGAGGGTCAGAGAGAGAGGGAGACAGAATCGGAAGCAGGCTCCCGGCTCTGAGCTGCCAGCACAGAGCCCGACGCGGGGCTTGAACCCACAAACCGTGAGATCATGACCCGAGCCAAAGTCAGACGCTCAATCGACTGAGCCACCCAGGCGCCCCAAGCCCTACATTTTAAAATAGGCTCGGAATATCTCCAGACTTCTTTTTTTCAGTGAGAGGGAAATTAGCTTCTCCTTGCTTAATCCACTGCCATGACCAATCTCTGCTCGAACAAGCCACGCTTAATTCCTAACTCGTACAGAAATCATAACTATATATAATTAAAAAAAAAATCATTGCCTCTGTCCTGTTTAAAATCACCTTGGGTTCCACCCGAGGGTTCAGGCCTCAGTCAACAGCAGGATGTGTCCTCGGTCTTTTTCTAGAGAGCTTTCCCTTAACCCTGCTCTTTGCCACAGATCCGTGTGAATTGTCCCACCCGTGAGGAATAGATGTCCCCAGCCTCTGAATGTCAGGCTTGGCCAAGTGACTTGCTCCGGGCAATGAAATACGGGAAGGACTGATGATGGCACAGCCTGAGTCTAGACTTTCAAAGGCATCACAGAATTCGGGGCGCCCGGCTGGCTCAGCCGGCTAAGCTTCCGACGCTCGATTTCAGCTCAGGCCGTGATCTCATGCGAGACCGAGCCTGGCGCCGGGCTCTGCGCTATCAGCTTGGGATTCTCTCTCTTTTCCTCTCTCTCTGCCCTCTCCCCCGCTCAGGCTCCCCCTCTCAAAATAAATAAATAAACATTAAAAAAAAAAAGCAGCACATGGTTCTACCGTTCTCTCGCGCCTCTGACATCACCCTGGAAAGGGGGAGAGACTTGGGGAGAGAGCTGGAAATCTGTGACCTACAGGCCCGGGAGAAAGACAGAGTCGTCCTCAGCTCATGGCTGGTGGGCGCCTCTGCCACAGAATGTTACCGCGACAACTGCTGACTGATTCGGTCAGGGAAGCAGCAACCCACAAACATGGATTGATTTCTTACGGTGAGAAACTGATGCCTATATGAAATCGGGGCGCCCGGGGGGCTCCGTCAGTTGACTGACTCTTGATTTCGGCTCAGGTCACGATCTCACGGTTCGCAAGATCGAGCCCCGCGTCGGGCTCTGTGCGGACAGCGCGGAACCTGCTTGGGAGTCTCTCTCCCTCTCTCTCTGCTCCTCCCCTGCTCACGCCCGCGCGCTGGTCTCAAAATAAATAAACTTTAAATAAAATCTGATATGTTAACACGTGACACACAACACACGAAGGGTGGTGTGGTTCCCGGCCTCAAGGGTGTCCCTTCGCTCGGGGACTCTCCACTTTGAAGGAGGTGAGCCCGGCGCCCGGCGCCCGCTCCAGCACGAGCGCATCGCTGTTCCCCAGATGAATCGATTCTATCAGAGAAAGAGGCTCTTCACTGGACTCCCCGAAAGACGAAGTCCCCGAGGAGCCTTGGGGAGAACTAGGAATCTGCCACACTGTGGCAAGGCCGGTGGGGGGGCGGGGGTCCTGCTAATGAGACCCCCTCGGCGCCAGTCGGGGCAGGTGTGAGCCCAGGGCAGTAGGACAGCCACGTGGTCTCTTACAGCTTGTTCTCAGATGAGGACACAGGGTTCCGTCGGGGCAGCCACTCTCCCTCCTCCCCCGCATCCCGTCCCCTGACTGCTCCTCCCGCGAGCCAGCCACCCTGCTACCTCAGGACCTTTGAACTGGCTATTCCCTCTTCCCCTCAAGTACCTGTTTGGCTCCTCCTCCCCTCCTTCGGGCCTTGACTCAGTCGCCACTTTCCTGCCTGGAACGGCACCGAGCCCCCACGGCCACGGCCTGCCTCACCCCTCCTTCACTTCCCCCTAAAACCTATCTTCAGTTGTGCACTCTAATGTCACTCGCTGCCACCAAGGGCAGGGCGTGTCTGTCTCGCTCACGGCTCTGCCTGCTGTGCTGGAGGCCACGCCTGGCCACAGCAGCCCCGCAAATCACCCATGAGCACCGTCAGTGAGGGAGGCTCAAGGACGGCCACGTGTCGATAGTAAGAACTTCCCGAGCAAACCGGGCCCCGCGTCCGCCTGGCCGCCTACACGGCCCCTGCCGCCTTGCACAGTCAAACCTACAGCCACACTTCTCTCTTCTAGCGCATTCCATTGTTAGCTCTGAAAGACAAAGCGTCAGTGTCTTTTCTTGACAGTTGCGCTGTGTGCAGGGAGGGGAATCGGGAAGGTGACAGTTTTCTTTTCTCTGTCGCTTTTTAAAAGGGCCTTAAACCTCAGATGTATCTGAAGGGAGACCCAGCTGATCTATCGGGCCGATGACAAGCTATCACTAAAGGGGAAATGTTGTTCCGGAAGGTGGGGGTGTAAATGTTACTCTTTGCAGGTGAGGACAATTTGGGAGGTCCCCGGCAGCTATTTCTTTAAAAAAAAAAATTTTTTTTGACATTTTTTTTTTTTTTTGAGAGGGAGAGACAGCATGAGCAGGGGAGGGGCGGAGAGAGAGACACAGGATCTGAAGCAGCTCCAGGCTCCGAGCTGTCAGCACAGAGCCCGACGCGGGGCTCGAACCCACGAACCGTGAGATCATGACCCGAGCCGAAGTCGGACGCTTCACCCGCAGAGCCACCCAGGCGACCCTCCCCCCCAGCAGCTATTTCAATCGTCCCTGTGTTGATAAGCACAGCCGGGATTCTGTGACTGCAGCAGCCGGGACACCCAGGCCGGGGATGGGGGGGTCTCAGCCCTTTCTGGCCCCAGCTCACTGGCCCCTGCAGCACACACCAGGCGTTGCACCCGGCACACCGCAGGTGTCAGTGAAGCTCGGCTCCCCCGCCCCCCCTGCCCCCATGGGTGACCCGCCCCAGGGGATGCGTGCCACCTGTGGTCATTCGGAACTCTTGACCACGCGTGTGTCATCTTGTCTCACCTGCTCAGAGAGGCCTTTTCAGTTCACAGAGACGGTGCCGCTTTATTGAGGTGCTTTGAGCCCAGGGGGGCCTGATGACCTCAGGGGCCTCTGGTGGGTCAGCCGGGGGGCGGCCTGACCTGCAGCCCCACCTGCTGCCCAGCAGCCCAGCCCCTCCCCCCTCCCTGCACCCAGAGGCCCTGGAATCCGTCCTTCTGGGCTTCAGATAAAGAGCTGCGGATGATTCCTCTCCTTTTTTGGCAAACGAGAAAGTTTCCACTGAATAAACCCTCTGAGCGATTTTTCTGATCTGGTGACATCTGCACAATAACCAGGGAAAGAAGTAATTATTGTTGCAGCGCCTTGATGATCCAGCCCTTCCTCCCCAACTCCAGGAAAAGAGACAGCTGGCCCCTGGCACTCACGCTCTCGGTCTTCGCTGGCAGCCCTGCCCTGCGGGGTAGAGAGCGCGTCTGATTCCAGATGAGGGCAGAGCCGGGGGAAGGGACAGCACTACGTGGGCAGCGGAGCCCATGCTTGTTACAAGCCCAGCTGGTGCTGACTTCTTGGATTTAAGGTTCCGAGGGCAAATCTCGGGCCTATTACACAGATGGGAACACCGAGGCTCAGAGAGGCCAGCTGACTCGTCTCAGCCACACAGCGGAACCCTGAGTCCCATAACAGAGCTCCTGGGGCTGAGCCCAAGCTGTGTACAGGGAGCCAACGCCTGTGTGGGGCGGGGGGTGGGGTACATACCACGGCAGCCGGCGTGGGGGTGAGGAGCTGGGGTGAGAGCGTTGTGCTCCCGACCCTGCGCACGGCCATCTCTCGGGAGTCTGAGCATCTCCGAGCAGAAGGTGCGCACTGGGGAGCTGGCAGCCCAGCCCAGCCGACAGGCCGCGCGTCACAAGCTATTCCCGGAGCCGCTCCGGTGCTTCCGTCAGATGGTGCAGAAGCCCTGGGGCCACTTGCGGGGGCTGCGCCACCGGCCAGGCGGCGGCTCGGAGGCTCGGCACCCAGAGGGGCCCCGCCCCGCCCCCGATGGCTTCCCCGCAGGGCGAGCGCCTACCGGGGTTTGACTCGGCTCCGGCGCCCGTGCCTGTGCGGCCGGGGAGAGTCCCTGGACGTTTCCGAGCGCGCCTCCGCAGTGGGCGCGCCGCCTGCCTGGCCACGTTGCCGTGCGGATCACACGGGGTGCCGCTCCGTGGAAAAACTACCGGCGTGGAGAGGGCAGCTTCCCCGGGTGGACGAGTGTCATTTGATGTTCTTGAAATAGGGCCCAAGTCACACGCGTGCGTATGTGGCTCCAGAGCCGGACGCAGCAAACCCAGAGAAAACACTTCCCGCGCCGGCAGAGGGGCCCACGCGGAGGGAGGGCGCCGTGGGGGGCTGAGCCGGCTGCCCTGGTTTCTGGAGCCCCCCCCCCGGGTAGACCAGCTCCGTCCACGTGTCCACGTGGCTGTGTCTCCTGAGAGCCTCTGCGCTGGGGCTGCAGGCCTGGTCCGGGCAGGGGTGAGAAGCTACGAGCGAGGCGGAGTCCCTTCCCTTCCCCCCAGCCCAACCCCCGCTTCCTGGCTTGGGCTGGGGGCCCCGGGGGCTGAGGGAGGCGGCCTTCCGCACCCAGGGCTCCGGGAAGGGCCTGGAGCTCAGAGCGTCTGGCTCCGTTTCCGGCGGGTCCCTCGGCCACGTCGGCCCCGACGGAGGCGACGCTGGCCTCCCTGTTTGCACAGGAGGAAACGGAGGTCCCGAGCGCCCTGCACACAGCTGGAGCCAGGCTGCGCTCCACGGCTCGAGGCACGGCTGCCCGGGGCCTCTGACGTCCCGCCCCACGTCCCCGGCCTGGCCCGGCCGCCCAGCTTCAGGGGGGCACCGAGCGTGCCTCGGCATCCAGGCGCGGCTGGGGTCCTCGGCTTGGCTTTACGGTCTCTCTTTTACCACCAACAGGAGAGAAATCAAGGCACCGACAGGGAGGCTTCTGGCGCTGCGAGCGAGGATGCTCCCCACCCCCCGCCCGCTGCCCCCCGGCCCGCCCGCTGCTGGCTTGGCCCCTTGTCCAGAGTGAAGGCAGAGGCCACGCTACCAGCCTCGGAAGCAACTTGTGGAAGTGAAATTAGGCGGGGGCTATGAGAACCTTCCAGAAGACTGTTGTAACGCTGCAGCTACTTATTTATTTTTTCCAAGCCGGTAACAGGTGCACGTAAAAACTGCCACCCAAGAAGCCCGAGGCCCCGTCCCCTGCTGTCATGAGGTCCCTTTCCAGGCCAGGGGGACCAGCTCCTCGCCCCCTCTCCTGGGTTTCTGGGCCCGCCCCGCCAGCTGCCAGCATGGCAGCCATTTATTTTTAGCTCTCTGCGGGCCAGCCATGCCCTGGTCACATGCCGCTGGAGCGCCCACTTCAGAACGGCTCACCAGCCAGAGCGGCCCCCTCCCCCGGGCAGCCTGCGGTCACCTGAGGCGTCTGGCGTGGGCCTAGCAGACCCACGGACCCCCCCGCCCCTGGGACGCGTGTGGACGCGGTCCAGCCTGGCACCGCCTGTTGTGAAATCTCTGTAAAATCTCCTTTCTCTGCCCCTTCCGCAGCCAGCTATTCTGAATGTCAGTTTACAAAGGGCAGTGTGGGCCCTGCCTGAGCCTGGGTGGCACAGGGACCCGCTCCTGCGCCTGCCCCTGACCCCCAGAAGAGGAGGGGGCCTTCCTCGCAGCCCCACACAGCTCGCCACGTTGTCAGGCACCACACATGACCGCAGCTGTGGCTACGAGTACGACCACCTGCTGACGGGCCGTCCCGGGCCGGGCCTGGTCTCCCTGCTTCTCAGATGGTCACCCACGGGGGCCCTACACCTGGTACTGTCAGCACCGCTCCCACCGGGCACGTACGGCAGTGGGGCCCCCAGGTCAGGCCTTGCGGCTGGTGACACGGGAGCTGGGATTTGAACCCAGGCGGTCACTCCGGGGTCCCCCGCACCTGGGCCACCACGGGGCACCTCTCCCCACGCCCTCGGTCTCAACGCGGGCATCAGGAGTCAGCCTGCCCCTCGTACTGACTGGGGACCCGTGTGCGCTTCACCTGACTCACGCGTCTTTAGGAAAATACTCAGTATGTGCAGATGGGGGAAAATCCAAGGTAGCTGTTACCTAAGCCGGGAGCAGAGTGTTTACATTTAGGGGTCTGGTGTGTGGCGGCAGGGAGGGGCTGGCCACGTGACAATGCGCCCTGGGGTCCACCAGGCCCGCCGGCACGTGGACCCGGCAGCCAGGGGGCGGGTGAGCCAGGGAGGAAGGGGCCTACAAGGCGCATCGTCTCCGAAGCAGGTTCTTGGGGTGCCGGTGGGGGCACCGACTGAGGGTGTCCGAAGGGCACCAGCCCTCCTCCTGACGGCACGAAGCCGTGCGGGGCACTAACGGTGCCTGGCCGGCATCCAGACGCAGGGCCTGCAAGCTCAAGGCCAGCTCTGACTCAGCCGGAGCGGGAACCGCCAGGACGCGTGCGAGGCCTCCAGGCACGCCCAGGAGTGTGTTCCTGCTCCGCGAGGGCCCCGCGGCGGCCGAGGCGGCCTGGGGCGAGGCTCCTGCGCCAGCGCAGGCGTCTGGACGGGCCTGGCTGCCGCGCGGGGAGACGTGGAGGGTGTCGGTCTCCCCCACTGCTCTACGCTCTCTCCCCACGACCCTGCCTTCCGCAGCCTCTTCTGGAGACTTCTCCACCTCTTCTGCACCTCCTTCCCCTCCCGCGGCCCCCGGTCCTGCAGCCTCCCGGAGATGGAACCCCACTGGGCGGGGCGGGGGTGGGGGGGCACGTCGTCCTCGGGGAGCCGCTAAGCTCACTGATTTCACAGCCCAGTACCCTCCCCCCCCGTGAGTGACCAGAAACTCAGCTACGCCAGGGGGACGGGAAGACAGACGCGGGCCCAGTGCCGGAGGGACTCAGTCTAGCAGACGAGGCAAATGCGCACAGAGCTACACACACACCGTGCGAGGGCTGCCCTCGAGCAAGTCACAGACGGGGGCCCGGCCCGGAGGGCAGAGGCGGCCGCAGGCTGGCTTCGGTGGGGACTGGCGGGCCAGCGGCTGGCATGGGAGGTGGCCGGGCCCCCGGGGGCGGGGCTTCAGCCCAGGTGTGGGCGCGGCCGCTGGCCGGTGTCTGCACAGAGCTAGGTCAGGAGGCAGCTGGTGCTCCTGCGGCCTTGAAACGCCCTTGCCCAGCGTGGGCAACACGGAGCCGCTTGGAGGTGGCGGGAGGGGTCCGGGAGCTGCCCCTTGGCCCACTTGGCCCACTTGGCCGCAGCTGCCCCTGCCTGGTTCCGGCCCCCGGCGGCCTCTCGGCTGCAGCACACCGCGGGGCTGGACCGCCGTCCCCAAACTCCCGCCCACACCCGCTCTCCTGGCTCCCGGGCTTTGACCCCCGACTCGGTCGTAGCTGCTCAACCACCTGGACAGTGGGTGTGCCCGTCCCACGTGCCCGGGGTGCTGCCTCTCCAAGCTCACTGCGCCCATCCTTAGGGTGGGCGGGCGTGCCCGTGACCGTGGTGCCAGCCTGTGGCAGGGCCACTCGCTCCCGCGGCCTGCCCTCGCCTTTGCACCTTCGCCCGGGGCCCGTTCTCTCCGCCAGTCTGCCTCCCTCCCGGCCGCCTCCAGTGCCACCTGCCCCCAGGGCCGCCGGCCCCACCTCGGGCCCCACCCGATGACCCGCGCCGGGAACGAGGACAGGCCTGTGGGCTGCGGCGACTGACCACCCGCCCCCACCTGGGCCGGCCCCCTCCCTGCTCGGCCCTGATGCGGGAACCCCGCTCTGACGCGATCAGAGAGGGCCCCGGGGAGAAGGCGCTCTCCTTCGAGAGCGTCCCCGCGGCAGGCTCCCTGGGCTCCGGGAAGCCTGAGGAAGGAGAGCAGGGCTGGCGCGCTGGGCCCGGAACGGGGCTCCGGGACCCGCGTGCCTTTCCTCTGCCACCCTGACCGGAGGACGGGCCTCGGGACGGCCCGGCTCTGTCTGCCGCGCAGAGTAAGTGACGGGAGGGATGGGGGTGTCCAGGCCGGTCCTGGACAGTTAGGGCCTGAATGGTAACCACGGGTGCCACGTTGTGGGGAGGAGGGGCCTGGGGTGCTCACAAGCTCCCCTCGGCCGGGATCACCGTGTGAGGGCCCAGCAAGGCACTGTTTCCAAAGCCTTTGGGGCGCCTGGGGGACTCTGCCTGCGGCTCAGGTCATGATCTGGTGGTTCTTGAGTTCGAGCCCCGCACTGGGCTCCTCACTGACAGTGTGGAGCCTGCTTGGGATTCTGTCTGTCTGTCTGTCTCTCTCCCTCCCCAGCTTGCGTGTGCTCTCGACCTCAAAATAGATGAATAAACTTAAAAATAAAAAGACTTTTGTGTGGTCAGGAGAGCCATAACTATCGATAACTATTAATTGAATGCAAATATCACTTCATCCTGTGATGACTCTTATAAATTCCCCATGAGGCAAATAGAGTGTGGCATCCGCTTTTCAAATGTGGAAAGTATCCTCGCAGTGTGAAGTTGTGCCAGCCTCGCGCTCAGGGTTTTCTCTAATAGGTAGTCACCCCATCACAGCCCGATTCTGCGGAGTTCTTAAGGTGAGCCAGGCACTCTCCGTGGGTGGCCTCACTGCCCCCACTCCTGACGCTGTGGGGTGGGGAGACACTTTGGCTCTGCTCTGGATGAGAAAACTGGGATTCAGAGAGGTTAAGCAACTTACCCCGGGTCACACAGCCAGGAAGTGGTTGAACCTGGGTCCTGCAGACACGGAGGCCTCTGTTTTTCCTCTGCTCCCAAATACAACCCACGTTTACACTGTAATTATGTATGTCTTTTCTCCATTCCTGAACCACGACAAAGAGCCTCCGTGGTGTCGAGAATTTCCTTCCCTAGAATTATTCAGTCTTCTTTATTTTAAACACAGCATCACACATAAATAATTTGACTTTTTTTCCTCCTCCAAGTGACTCATTTGAACACTTCGGAAACTGTCTTCCAGAACCGCAGAGTGATGTCTGTTTTCTCCTTCCCAGAAAACCTTAAATATGTCCGCCTCGGGGCCCATATGAATAATTCTGAATGAACGAATCCTCCTCTGGGGTGAATTCCTTTCAAAAGATAAGCAGGTGGCACATAATCGGGCAAACTCCAGCTCGGAAATGAGAAAGGGGGCACTGATTTTCCGGAAGCATCCATCTGGCTTTCGAAGCCCCTGACGCAAACTCATGATTCAGGGTTCAGACTCCAGACTTGCCTTAGAGGCCCTCGGAGGGGCCATGGGGTTTGCGACGCTTCCGCCAAGCGGGAGTAAACGAGGTTCACAAGCGGATAACTCAGCGATCACGGTGCATCTTCCGCGCAATCACTTTCTAGAGTTCTCACAAAATGAAATCAAGGGCAGATAAAAGACCCGAGGGGCTGACACCAGATGCCAGGGAAGGGAAGCCCCCACCCCATGCTGATGAAGACGCTGTCTCTGGGGCAGAGGCCCAGCAAAAACGGCACGGGCGGAATTGCACTTGGATTAAATGAAAAGCCAAGTGCGCGCAACTTGCCGCGGAGAAGATGGAAAGTGTGATTCAATCTGAGCGAAGTGAAGAAGGAAGACAGGGTGTAGCGCTGGAGAGAAAAGGGGTCTGTGGGTGGGGAGGGCAGCACTGGGATTTGCTGAGCACCTAGTATGTGCCCAGCGTTCATGTAATCGTCACCAACTAGATGCCACGGCTCCGTTGCGGGGGGTAAGCTAAGGCTCACCGAGGTTTAGGGACTTGGTCAAGGTCACTGCGTCACGTACTACGAAGATTTTCTCGACGATCACTCTCCGGGCAAACTCGAACCCTCTCTCCCTTTACCCTCAGACATACTGCCGCCAAAGCCCCCTCCTCCCCATGAGCTCCTCCACCCGCTGTTCTTCTAAAACATGCCTGTCTCAGGACGCCTGGGGGGCTCAGTCGGTTAAGCGTCCGACCTCGGCTCAGGTCCTGATCTCTCGGTTCGTGGGTTCGAGCCCCGCGTCGGGCTCTGTGCTGACAGCTCAGAGCCTGGAGCTGCTTCCGATTCTGTGTCTCCCTCTCTCTCTGCCCCTCCCCTGCTCACTCTCTGTTTCTCTCTCAAAAATAAATAATTTTTTTTTTAATTAAAAACAATAAAACATGCCTGTCTCCTTTATTGTCCTGGGATGCTCACAGGTCTCCGAGCTTCCACATTCCCGTACCCATGACAGGCCCAGCACACAGTAGGTCCTCATACAGTATCTGGTCTATGAGACGCTGAATCTGCTTACTGACAAGATTACATTTCTGGGGTGCCTGGTGGCTCCGTCGCTTATGCATCCACTGTTGATTTCCGCTCAGGTCATGATCTCATGGTCATGACATCGAGCCCCGTGTCGGGCTCAGCACAGAGCAGAGAGCTGCTTGGGGTCCTGTCCCTCCCTCTCCCTCTCTCTCTGCTCCTCCCCTGCTCATGCTTGCGCACTCTCTCGCTCCCACTCTCTCTCTCTCAAATTAAATAAACCTAAAAAACATGACATTTCCAATTTTAACGCCATCTACCCTGTCGTCTTAAAGAAATTCTATGTAAGAAACACCTGTGATGAACCTGGTCCCCTTCTTGTAATTTTTCCCGCTTGAGTCAGAAACTCTGGGGGTGGGTCCGGCCGTGTGCGTTTCCACAAGCTTCCGCTGCTGCCTCCTGGAGTTTGCGAGCCCTGCTCCCTCTCACCGTCTCCCACAACATCATCACCTTATTATGATGATGATGATGATCACCAGACAAGCCAACTGAGGCCATGGGAGTTAGTGTTTGATTCAAGAAAGAGGCAAGTGGCCACACACTCACGTCGGGTGCCCATACCCACGATGCGAGGCCCGGGGGTGCTCGCCCCCCCGGATCATACAGGAGGACGAGGGGGACGGAGGGAGGGAGGGCAGAGCCCCCTCAGGGACACGGCCGGAGCGCGGCCCACCCTCAGCACCTTCTGCATCATCCCTGCGGCACCCTCGCGGGGCCCGTCCTCGGAGCTGGGCCCCCTGAACGCCTGACCATCAGAGCCCGCCCGGCTCCGTGGCTCTCGCTTGGTATTTACTGAGGCAGGAAAGGCTGACACGTTTCTCAAACATTTCACACGCGCAAAATACGTCACCGTAACGGATGGAGACCTTAGAACAGGTCCCGCGAGGGGACCTAGACTCCAACTGTCTCCTTGTTTGGAAAACACCGGAGTCATCTTCCCCTCCGCCCCCGAGGCTCCCGACACCCTTCGTGGGGCGGGGCAGGCCCCCCACAGAGCACACAGGGCACACGGCTGCCGCCCGCAAACGCTCCCCAGAACTTCCTCCCCTCACGCGCCACCGCCGGTCACAGGAGATGCAACGCACAAACTCCCTCGAACACTTTCCCTCAAATATCTGCAGATAATTAATTCACTGTTAATCAGCGGAGAGGGGCTCTTTTATACTTTGTAAAGGGGGGGGCTCCTGCTCGGCCTGTGCGACTCTGAGGCAGGCGTCCGGGTGGGGAGGCTGCGGGCCCGGAGGGGCCGGGAAGCGCCGGGCCCGGGGGGCGCCCACACCTGCAGCGTGGCCGGGGAGCCCCCTCCCTCGCGGTCACCCGGCCCGGAGCTGGCGTGGAGGCCCAGCGGTTTCCAGTGAGTCACAGCGAGCAGCTGGCGGCCGAGGGACGGTGAAAGCACGGGGCCCGGCTTCTCCGCGCTATGTTTAGACCCGAGCAGAAAATCCCGTCTCCTGGGGTTTCCACCTGTTCAGGCGTCCCAGAAGCCCCCCACCCCCGCCACCCGCCCACACCTCTGCCTCGGCTGCGCCCTGGGCCGTCTCCTGACGGCTCCCAAAGTCTCCTGGTGGCTCCCCCGGTGCCGGCACCAGCCTGTCACCCCTGCATCAACGTCCCCACGGGCTCCAAGTGTCCAAAGGGATTCACAGCAGAGCCCGAGCTTCGCAGTCTCCGGCTCCCCCCCTACCCCACCCCCTGTAACTGCTTCTCACCTTTGGGACCCACCTGAACGCTGGGCCCGGATCTCCCTGAGTAGGACGTAAGCACGTAATACTGTGTGTCCACGTTCGGCCTGTATGGTCTGCTCTGCCTAGAACTGTGGCTCGTAACCTTGGCTGCACGTTAGACCCCCCTGGGGGGATTCCGGAAGCCTCGCTGGCCCCGGACACATCAGAGACCGAAGGAGTGCAGGTCTCTGTGGAGAGAGGGCCCAGGGCGCAGCACTTCCCAGGACGGTGACGTCAGTGGGGCCGCCGGAGTGAGGACCACCGATCTCAATGACGGGGGCTCTCGCCACAGCCTTTCTTCCCCGGACGGGCTCCTACCCATCTGACAAGACCCAGCCACCTTGCCACCCTCCTGGGGGCCAGCAAGGGACACACGACACAGTCCCGCAGTCTCCTCCGGAGGAAGGCGTCACCACTCAGGATGCCGAGCACGATACACGCTGAGCACCTGGCGGGTGCTGCTCAGGGGAACACGGGAGACCCCTCTGTGCATCACCTCACAACAGTCCTTGGTGTATTAGAGCACTGCCTGCCCATTTGACAGATGAGAAGACAGAGGCTTGGGGTGGGTTAGTAAGGTCTCTGCGATCTTGGGGTCACAGCCTAGTGGGGACATGGACGGAGGTATGTTTGCGCCGGAGGCCTCTCGCTGTCTGGGGTGAGGGTGCCTCTGACATTGCACAGGAATGCAGGGTGGCCATGAGCCCGAACCCACGGGGGGCCGGGGTCTCACCCTGCAGAGGCCATGGGCCCTTGAACACTTCCCATCCCTGCCTTTTTGAATCCTGTGTGTGCCTCCACGGGCCCCGTAAATGCCCGACATTCTCCCCACGTAGGCTCTGTCTACACCTCAAAGCTGTGTTGGGAGGCACGAAGGCTGTGTGTCACTGTGTGTGTTCACGCCCGGCCCGAACACCGGATAATCCGCAGCTCATCATAAAGGAGGCCGGGCTTCCGACGCCACAGCCCTGGGCTCCCATCCCTCCTCCACATTTGTCAGTGGGAAGGAATACAGCACAGATCACTGGCGGCCAGGAGCCACTTCTCCGGCCCGTACGAGGCCCCGCGTGGACGGCCCGCTCCCGCGGCTTTGGTGGTTGCGTTTGTCCGCGGATGGCCACCCACTCGCACGCACGCCCAACTGGGTTCATTTCTTGAACAAAACACCTCCCTGTGGCCACGGCCAACGAGTCGTGGGAAGAAGTCGAGAGCCCGAGGCACTTAAAACAGGTGAACACAAGTGGCTTAGAACTCTGTTTAGAACAAGCCACAGAAGGCTACACTGCAGTCCCAGAGGCCGTTTCGGAGACCTCAAAGAGAGGCATTCCTATCCCGCACTGCGAAAAGCGCCCAAGTGAGTGACGGCATGGTCCCCATCGTGAAAATCGGGATAGTCCGCGACTGTCACAGCCCAGCAGAAGGCACCGAAGAATGTTACAGCCACAGTGAGAAAGGGGTCAGCCAGCCCCGAGACGCCCCGGCCAGCCCCTGGCCCCCCCGGCGTCCCTCCGTGCCGGCACACTCCCCCTCCCTTCCGCAAGGACCCCCGGTCACTGCCTCCCTCCCTGTTTTCAGCAACGCCACTCAGTCAGCTATTCTCAGATCACACAACATGGAAGCCACGTTGCCGGGTCTGGGCCCGGATGACGGATTTCCACATCGGAGTCACGGAGAAGTCCCCACGTTCGGTCACAGGGAACCTTCGTCTCAAAGACTCTTAGGCAAAGAAAGACCTGAGCCCGGAGGCTTCCGAGCCCTGAAGAAAGTGACGAAAGTGACAAAGGTGCGGCGTAACTGACTTGGACAATACACGCGGCGTTTTGATGGTGACCGTGGATTTTGTTATAGGACAAAGAATCAAAGACTAGGCCTGGGTGTGTGCGTGTGCGTGTGTGTGTGTGCACACGCGTGTGCATTTGCGGTTTTCCTGCGTCTGACTGCCATGTCCTTTGAGACTCTCACTACCCTGCAGGTTTGAAAGGGTTGGAAAATGCGTGGTGGTCACCTGGGGTCGGACTGCACTTGAGCAACGTCCATCTGGAGTCGCCTGGGAGAAAACCGGCCCGTTTTGTGCCGGAAGTGCTCTCCACGCGAGAGGGTTCCTTAGCCTGGGGCAGGTTCTTGTATAAACAGACTCTGACTCTGGCTTCTTTCAGTCGAGATTCCTAATCAGCCTGCATTCAATCCCAGACTCACAGAAACTGCTGGTCAGACATATTTTTTTGTTGTTTACATAATGATGCCTTTTTTTTTTTTTTTTTTAACTCAGAAACACTCCATGGAGACCGTCGCTTCCCAGGGCCACCGCGGGGCTCGCAGGGGAGGACGGAGGAGGGAGGGGACAGGAGGGGCACCCAAACTGCCAGGTGGCGGCCACCGCCGGGCCCCGGGCCCCGGGGGTACTCACCGTGGTCGTGGGCGAACACCAGCAGCTCCAGCCCCACCAGCATCTGAGCCAGCTCGTCATAGCGGCCACAGTGCTCCCCGGCTCCATGCGACACAAAGATGAGGGCCCTGCGGGGTGAGAGGGAGCCCGGTTAGGAAGGCGGCCAGCGGCCGAGCGCCGAGCGCAGCTTGGAGCTTGCGCGACCCCAGACCCCAAGGCTGAATCGCTGGCTGGCATGAGGAGAGGGCACTGCCGTTTCCACGCGAGCCCTCCGGGCGGGGCACCTGGGGGCTCAGTCGGCTAAGCTTCCGACTTCGGCTCGGGTCATGATCTCAAGGTTCGCGGGTTCGAGCCCCGCGTCGGGCTCTGTGCGGACAGCTGGGAGCCTGCTTGGAACTCTGTCTCCCTCTGTCTCTCTGCCCCTCCCCCACTCATCCTCTGTCTCTTTCTCAAAAACAAATAAACATTATACAAATTTTTTTAGTTAAAAAAAATGCCAGGCTTCAGGGCCACAAGGAATGGAGTTCAAGTCCCGGCAAAGTAGCCATCCCATGATGCTTCACTCCCTGGCCTGTAAATTAGGAATGGGAATACCATCTCCCCTGGTGGAGGAGGGCGCGTGTGAGGGCCCAGGAGCCACTTCCTGCCAACGCACCGGGCACAGTGCGCGTGCTAGCTTCCTCCAGGCCGGCTGCCCACGCGACCCAGACCTCAGCCAATCAGGACGCTCCAGGGCCAGGGCCACAGTAATGGCCTTGGGGGCAGGCAGGTGACTCGAGCCAAGCTGACTGGGACCCCAGAGCTCTGGCCCAAGTGGCCAGGAGAAGGCGGCTCTGGTCATCGGGCAAAAGCGGAGGAAGAGTCAACCCAACAGAAGAGAGCCTCGCGAAGGAGGGACTCCGAGTCCTAATGCTGCCGCTTGAGGCCTGATCCAGCCTGACCTGAGTCCAGCCTTCTCCCCCGACCCGGTCACCGGCTTTTCTGTCCCTTGGGATGAGAAGGGCCCGAACGGACACGCAGCTCTTCCAGTTTTGTGTGTGATGGTTTTATTTCAACACTCGGCCTCCGACAGGCGGCTGGGATTTGTATTATGTGGGAGGCTCTCCCCCCCTTTCTCCGTCTGGCAAACCCCTCCCCGTATGTCAAGACCCAGCCTGAGCGGCTCCGTCATCCGAGGAAGGTTTTACAGCCCAGCAGGCTCTGCGAGGTCTCCTCTGTGGTCCGTGAACGCGGGGCGGGCAGCGCTCTCTGCCCACCTCCCCCGCCCGTTACAGCCTCCTCGAGGACGTGCAAAGACGTGTCCCTTGCTTTGCTTTGGTGGCCAGCACACTTCGGGGCTCACGGAGGAGCCGTTCTGAGCGAACGAGCGAAGGCTGTGAAGAGAAATGGAGGAGCCCGGGGGTCTGGACGCAGGGCGGGGCTGGGCACCCGGTGGCCCCGGGAAGGCTCCAGTGCGGCAGGGTGACTCTGGGTCACAGGCGGTGGCGCTGCCTCGCTGGGACTCACCCCAGCTCGTCCACTAGCCGGAGTCGGCCTGGCCACGCGGGGGTTGAGGAAAAAGGGCATTTAGATCCCAAACAGACAGCTGTCAGGACTCATGCTCTTGGCATGAGCCCCACGGGATGCCGGAGGGCCCCTTCGGGCGAAGAGGGAACGCTGTGAGCTGCACACATCCACTTCTGGCAAAGCTGCGGGAGGGGGGTAGGGAGGAGTGGAGACGGGAGGGGGAGAAGGGGGAAGGGGGAGAGCAACAGCCGCATTGTCCCAGCGTTTACCGGGCGTCAGTTCCTCCGTTAAGAACACATACAAGATTTCTGACCCTTAGAGTCAGAATTATGGTTTGATTTCCTTACAGCCGAGCACGCAAATCAGAGAAGGTGCATTCATCGCCCAAGTCACACAGCAAATGTAGATCAGAGCATGTCACGTCTGGCTTTTGGGTCTTCAACGGGCCACCCGCGGGCTCCGAATACAAGTCATCCTGTCCCTTGCCTGCCTCCACACTCCCCACGGCCGACTCCCAGCTCACCTCCCTGTCCTCACGAGGGGCCGTCAGTCATGCTTCAGCAGCCCCTGGCTCCTCCCGCCTCAGGGCCTGCAGCCTGGCCAGCCCCCTCTCCCGGAACGCTCTCCCCCAGATCTCCCACGGCTGCTCCTCCCGCAGGAGGCCTCTCCTCCATCCCACCTGGGGCGGCCTCCCTCCCATGTGTGTTTCTGACCCCCAGCAGCTCCTGAGCACACAGCACATTTCACCACAATTTGCACTGGTTCGTAACTGCACATCCCAGTTTGCCATTGTTTTTGCGATTCACCGGCGCACTTGGTTCCTGGCTCTCTCCTCCACCTCAAGGTCAGCTCAGCGTCCAGGAGCCATGCCCGCCTTGCCTCTGGTGGAACCGGTGCCGTATCGCAGCCTGGCGGTGCCGGAGAGGGGCGGGCCGACGCATGCTAAGGGAACAAACACCTCACTCCAAAGCCCGTTCCTTTCGACAACTCTCACCAGGTCACGTAGGGACAGGACGGCACGGGTTTATTTCGCCGGGCTGCACGTTTTATTTGGACGGTGCACAAAATGCCAGTGTTAGCCTCATCTGCCTTGGGCATCCGTCCCCCCTGCCCTCCCCCTGAAAAATCAGAGAACCGTTTCACACCGTCTTCGCTGCTCCGCGGAGCACCTGGCCGGCTGCTCTTGGTCGGACGTCGATCTGGGCGGGTCACACCCGTCCACCTGACACTTCTGGGGTCGGCTGGGGAGCTCCCCTCAGCTCCGGAGGAGCCTGGCTGGAACCCCTAAGTAGTCATCTCCCATCTGCTAAAGGGCTTCCAGAAGGGATGACGCGGGCACTTTCACGTCCTCTGGGGATGCGGCGGCTGCTGTATTAATTCAGCCCACAGCTGATGCAGACGAGCCAGCCACGCGCCGGGTCACGCTCCAGTCGGCCCCCCACTGCGGTCAGGGTCCCGTGTGCTGGCGTTTCCCAGTAGCGCCCCAAGGAGTGGCACAAGGCCCCGCCATTATGCCCGGGACTGCTTGTTAATTGAGTCTACCCCTTAAGCATGATGTGGAAAGATACTCGGCCTCTGACCCTACGGAAATGTCTTATGATCCGGTGGGTCTCAACTTTGCTACAGCTTGAAGTCGCCTGGGGCGCTGCCTAGGTGCCGCCCCCAGGAGAACCTCCGGGTTTAACTGGTCTGGGCTAGGAAAAGCCCCCCAGGGGCTCTGAGGGGCAGAACACCTCTGTCACAGTGCGCAGCTTGGGCGACCGTACCGCTTGGATGCCTCGTGGAACAGACCAGTGGCAAGAATTACAGCCACTTTGGAGCCACGCCGGGTAAACCACACACTACGTGGAGCCACACAGGGGCCGCGGGAGCTCGCTGCTGCCTTCCCTTCGGGAACGAGGAGGACTGAGCGGCGCCGCTGCTGCAGGCGGCGGAGGCTTCCCAGCCCTTCTCTGCATGGGTGAGGCATCACCTGCAGGCTTCGCGCCCTCCCCCACCCCTCCCTCCTCCGCGAACCAGACCAGCCACGTCCCAGACACGTTGGGACAAACGGCCTCTTCCTGGCCCTAAGCTGCCCCTGCGGCGAGTGGAGCCCTCCTTCCTTGGCGCACTCCGCTCCTGCCTGGGCCCCTGTTCTGAGAGCTGGGGCTCCCCCCCCCTCCACCCTACGGTCCCTGGACCCGAGCCTTTGTTCCGAGAATCGGTCTGGCAAAGTGAAAATCAAATCCCTTCACTTCTCTGCCTTAAACCCTTCAGAGACTTCTGGCTGCAAGAGAACAAAGCTCCTGCCTCTGCGATAACATCCTCCCCTCCCCCCTCCCCTCTGCCTGTGGCCTCCTTTCCGATGCCCACAGACGCCCACTGCCAACCGCCAACCGGGGTGCGCTGCGGCTCCGAGTCGAACGGCTGGGGGGCTGCTTTGCCGGTTTCCACGGTGTAAATGCTGCCTCACGGCCGACTTCGGGTTACCGCGCTGTCACTGAAAACGGACCTGAGGGTGCGCGCCCCGCAGCGCCCCCACCTCAGAGCCTCTGCCCTGCTGAGGGCTGCTGGGGGCCCCTCCGGGTCTGCGCAGGGCACACGCGGCGGCCGGGGCTGTCACGGGGGCCTCAGGCCTTCTGCGACCTCTGCAGTGGAGACCATCCCTTGAGCCCTTGTGAGGGTCCAAAACCACTTGTCCGGCACATGTTCCCTAACCCCCCCCGAATGTGTTCATGAAGGCAGGGGCGTCATCTACAGTTTGGACGGAGCGCCCCCCCCCGTTGCCTCCCTCCCCCCTCCCCCGCTGTGCGTTTCTGTCTCCCTGGGGGGAAGGGAAAGCCCCAGCCCCGCGTCTGATGGAGCCTCCCCTTCTCCACCGGGTGCTGACCCCACTTGGAACTTCTCCTTCGGGTCACAAGCTGTTGTGATTAAACTTGTGCTTGAAAGCATCCGGCAGGAAGGCACCGGGCCTGGTTACGTGAACACCGAGGTTGCCGGGAGGCTGTCCACAGGGCAAACTGAAGTCGGAGGACCCGGTTCGATTCCGGCGTCACCGTGCACGTCACCCGGCGGCTCCGAGCCCGCGCTTGCAGGGCGGCAGTGACAGGGGACCTTGACTGAGGCCGCCCGGACACTGAGCCGCAGCTTACCAAGCGCCAGGCGCCAGGGACCCAGGGAGGGAGACAGGGCCTGTCCCTGCCCTCACACGCTCACAGTGCAGCCAGCCAGCCAGACGGCCGCAGGGGACACACGCGCAGCCCTGTCCTGTGAGCAGCGCCCTCGACGCAGAGGGAGGAGCCTGAGGTGGCGGCTGGGAAGTGAGGCGGCCGGAGCTGCAGGGTCCCAGGAGCAAGGAACTGGGTGGGGGGGGTTCTCCTTACAGAGGATGGCTCAGAGCAGAGCCGTGAGCGGGTCTGACTTCTGGAAGCCTCCGGGGCTGCTGTGGGGACGGAGGGGAGATGAGGGATGATGTTTGTCAAGGACCCTGCAGGCTGGGCTCTCAGCAGGTGTCCGGCAAGCGGCCCCCTCCCTCCCTCCCTCCCTCCCTCCCTCCCTCCCCTGGCATTCTGCAACCCTCCACAGAGAACCGCAGTGGAAAATTAGCAGGGCCGTTTGTGCAGACGAGGCAATACCCACAGCGGCAGAAATTAGGTTGCAGGAGAGGCTGGCGAAGATCTCTTTCCTGGAACTTCTTTAACGGCTGCGGCCCGTGGGGAGACAGGCGTTCCGGGAGAAGGCGATGCCTGGGGGGCGGGGGCCGGCCCCGGAGCAGATGGCCTGCCTGGCATCCGGCCCTGGGAGGTGGGGCGGCTCCCAGGGAAGCGCACACAGCCCTTGACACAAGCGTGCGGCACGACTTCTCAGAGCTCCTGAGCCGGGGCTGGTGCGGCCGTGCCTCAGTCTCCCCAAGTGGGGCTTCCCTCCATCGGAACAACCCTGTCTCCCTGTATTCCTCTGCTTGTCTGTCGTTTCAGTGGCTAGACCGTACAGGTCTCAGTTTGCTCACCTATCAAATGGGGATAATCCTGCCACCACCAGCCTCGGTGAGCACACCGTCACGTACGTGACCACGTGTGTCGGGTACGGTGGGTCTTCCTGGTACAGAGAGAGGGCTCGGCACCTGCCTGCTGTGAAGCTGTTCCCTCCGGTGGCACGGACGGCCCACCTGCGGCCTAGAGCCCCGGCTTTACGCTCCAGCCCTCCCAGAAACGGGCTCCTGGATGCGTGAGGGCCTCGGTTTCCCACACCGTGTAGGAGCCCCTGGAAGGGTGCGGGGAAGGGACACGGGCCTGCAGCCACCGAAGCCTTGAAAGACGGGGCCCGGTGCTAGAATAAGAGCATTACACCACCCAGGATGCCGGCGCCTGCTGCCTCCGGGGCTGAGGGCTGGCCGGGACCGTGCTCGCTGCCGGGGTCACAACCACTCCGCACGAGGCCGTCAGGAGGTGGAGGTGAACCCGCCTAAAGCACTTAGAGTACGAGACACCAGGCTCTTTCCTGCCTGCCCTTTTCCAAAGCAGCGGCGAGTTTCATTAAGGGACGAGCTGAGCGCCCAGTGGAGGAGATGTCTGCTCATCGTGTCAGGAAGGCGTCCGGCGGCCCAGGATTTGTAGGAGGAAACCCATTTGTCGGGTGCACACCGCGGGCCCTCCTCCCACCGGGCAGCAGCTGAGACGGCAAGGAGGGGGCGCCGGCCCACGGACCCTTGTAATGTCCTGCGATGGGGGCCGGGGGACCCGCCCGCGGCAGCACCTGCTGTAAGTTCTCGCCTGTCCCCAGGGCATCCCACTCAGGCAAGCGGGCCGCTCCCCTCGTCATCCCATCCACCCGGCTCCTCCCTGCCAAATCGCTGACTTTATTATTATTTTTTTTAATGTTTTATTTATTTCTAGGAGAGAGAGAGAGAGACAGCGTGAGCAGGGGAGGGTCAGAGAGAGAGGGAGTCACAGACTGAAACAGGCTCCAGGCTCTGAGCTGGCAGTCAGCACAGAGCCCGACGCGGGGCTCGAACCCACGAACCACGAGATCATGACCTAAGCGAAAGTCGGACGCTCAACCGACTGAGCCACCCGGGCGCCCCAAATCGCTGACTTTAAACAAATCTCAGAAGGCACGTTTGTCACCAGGGCGGGGAGCGGGACTGGGAAGCTGCGCCGGAGCCCCCTCCCGTAACTGGAGCAGGCCCCCAGCAGGCCCCGCTGCCGCCCTAACGTAACCGCTCGCGCGTCTCGCACAGACCTCGCTCCTCCCGTCTCTGGCAGGCCTCACGCGGCACAGACAGGGTGCGGCGCGGACGGAAATAGAACAGAACCCGCGAAGGGGCCTAAAATTTCAGAGGGGGAGCTAGAAATAGACTTCTCATTTGTAAATCAGATCAATAATGCCTAGCCCCCCGGGTCTTTGTCCGAGTTGATTGAGAGAATTTATGGAAAAGAACCCGGCAGGAGGCTGGAGGCAGAGTCAGGCGTTACATAATAGCCAACGTGACAGCTGGTATTTACTTTGGCTAGATGTCGGTCTAAGTGTGTTAGGCGCTAACTCACTTTAACCCTCACGACAACCCCAGGAGGGGGGGTACAGCTATTTCTCCCCATTTTTCTAATGGGAAAAGTCAGGCTCAGAGAGGCTAAACAGCTTGCCCGAGGTCACACAGCCAGGAGGGTTAGAACTCAGCAGAGCCTGAACGCAGCCAGGCTGGCTCTCAAGGGCACCTTGCTGACTACTGCATGAGTACCTAACAAGAGGAAGATGCCACGGGGTCGTGTCATGGTCCCCAAGGGCTCCTCGCCCCGGCCGGCTTATCCCTCTGGCCTCCTGCCCCAGCCTGTACACCCGTCAAGGAAGGGCGTCTGGTTCTTCAGCTGGCCCTCCTTGGCCACGCCCGTGGTCTGGCTCAAGTTCAAATCTTGCTCTCCACAAACTCGGAAGTCTTTCCTGGCGCCCCCACCCCAGACTGAGTTAGTAGCTCCTTCCTGAGACCCTAATAACACTCCGTTCACATCTCTCTGATCCAGTTGTCATCAGCATCGAGTGTGAGTAGACCACGCGCTCTCTGAGGACAAGGCCCACGTTTTATTGATTCATCCTGGTGTCTAGCAGCTAGGATGGCCTCTGTTCCGTAAATGACGGATGAATGAATGAAGGATGAATGAATCCGTGAGTAAGTGAATGAAGCGGCTCCGCGAAGGCAGACCCGGATGCAGGCGAGAACAGTCAGGGAGCATTCCTGGAGGCCGGCAGACCTTCCGCAGCCCCTCCAACTATTTTCAAAGCGCCAGACTCCCTCTAGTAAATTCCCTCTCACTTTTGCCCGGCTGAGGACGTTTCTGGCGTTGGCAACGGAGACACAGACTTCAATCAAGAGCCCGGGGCTGCTATCGGCCCAAAGGAACAGGGGAATGGAGACGGGTGGGGAGGACCTGAACTGGCCACTCAAAGTGATAGAGGACCCGTAAGAGGAACCAGGGTGCCCAGGCGGCTGAGGCTCTGGGAAGGGGGTGGCCCAGAGGAGGGGAGGGTGGGGGGAGCAAAGCCCAACAGAGTGAGGACAGTGGGGAAGGAGCCAGACTGCAGGGGCCCCAGACGCAGGAATAGAACTTGATGGCAGCCTCCAGGGACTCGGAGGCGCTGAAGCTTTGTGGGCTAGGATGTGACAAGCCGGAGGGACATACCTACGGCTGGGAGGCACATTCAAGATTCAGGAACGCAGTGGGAATTAGATTACTCATCTCTGAAACCCAACCCCATCCTAGTGATTTGTTTTTAAAGGCAGATCTTCGATAGAGGTATTTTCCAAGGAGAAAATAAAATTAGAACACTTTTTAAAAGGCCACAGAGAAAATTTCCCAAGGAATTTTATCATTTAAGAGGCGCCTGGGTGGCTTAGTTGGTTAAGCATCCAACTTTGGCTCAGGTCATGATCTCGCGGTTCGTGGGTTCGAGCCCCGCGTCGGGCTCTGTGCTGACTGCCAGCTCGGAGCCTGGAGCCTGTTTCGGATTCTGTGTCTTCGTCTCTCTCTGACCCTCCCCTGCTCACACTGTCTCTCTCTCTCTCAAAAATAAACTAACATTAACAAAAGAAAAGATTTTTTCATTTAATAAACCTTTCGAAATGTTCACAACCCCAAACCCAGAACAGCTCTGTGTCAAGCATATTTACCTCAAATGCTGCTGTCTGCCCCCAAATTTCATTTATTTATTTGTTTGTTTGTTTGTTATCATGACACCAGAAAACAGAAGAGCTTGTCTAAGCAGAGAAGACATTCAGTATGGATCTCAGAGAGTAGAGAAAGCGAGTGTCCCCCCAGCTGGCAGCAGAGTGTTAACAGATATACACCAAGAGGCAGCGTGAGGTGGGCTGGAGGCTGGGAGTCACTCTCTCTCTGGACTCGGATCGTGAGTCTGGCCCTCATCGGTGACAGGCCTCAGACAAGAGACTCAGCCTCTCCCGGTCTCGGTTTCCTCATCTGCGAAATGGGCATCAACAGGACAACCTACTTCCCAGGGCCCTGAGGATCATGTCGATAACGCCCACAGTCCACGTGAGCTCATGGCATTAACTCACCACGCGCAGTCTAACCGGTACTTACTACTCCATGCCGTCTTACAAATTGGGGAACAAGCACAGAGATGTTAAGCGGCAATCTGCAAGGGAGGAGAATTTGATTGGAGGAAACTCCCAACGATCTCACGGGTGAGGAAAATGGGGTGCTCTCTGTTTTTAAGGGCTGACGGGCTATATGAATGGCTCATGTCTGGAGGGGTCTCCGCAAAGGACATTAGTAACCCCCACACTGGCTGGAGATTGCCTATTGGAGATCTGCTTCTATTTTTACAATCCTGAGATAAATGTACTGAGTCATTCATTCATTCATCAATGATTTGCTAGACCAGCTCTGTGTCGAGTCGTCTAAGGATCCATGAATAAGACACTTCCACTGCTTCATGCAGCAAAGTCAGAGTGGAAACAACTCCTGTCACCTCCCCGTGGCCCGTGGCCCAGCCCCCCCACTCCACTGCCTGGCCCTCTGGCTCAGCGCCCCTGCTCTGCCTGGATGTTTCCTGGGTGACTCTGGCCTGAAGCCCGCACTCCTCCCATACGGGCTCCCTCACGCCCCACTTACCCCTGGAGCCCACTGTGGGGGTGGGAACACTGCGTCCCGCTCTGAGGTGACCCAGGCGCTGGGCCTCCATGCCACCCGCTCTTCCCTTCCCCACCGGGAAGCCCTGCCAGGGTCCCCGAAGCACATGCCTAGGGGTGGCTGGCTGAGCACCTGGTCTGTCTCCCCCTTGCCTTCGACGGCGGACACCCTCTCAGGACCCAAATGCTCCCAGGGATGGAAGACAAGCGGAAGTGGAGGCCACTGGGCCTTACTGCCCGTGTTCTGAGCTTCACCTCCCATCAGGAGCTGGCCTGTGGGCCGTTCCAAAGATCAGAAGCCTAGAAGAGCCGCACGCTCATCCTGCGCCCTACCCGCCCCAGAACTAGAGAGCCACCCCTCCCCCATCCTCTCCTTGTTTGCTTTGTTTGGCCTGTGCACCCTATTTTATTTTATTTTATTTATTAAAAAAAATTTTTTTTAATGTTTTATTTATTTCTAGGAGAGAGAGAGAGACAGTGTGAGCAGGGGAGGGTCAGAGAGAGAGAGAGTCACAGACTGAAACAGGCTCCAGGCTCTGAGCTGTCAGCACAGAGCCCGACACGGGGCTCGAACCCACGAACCGCGAGATCATGACCTAAGCGAAAGTCGGACGCTCAACCGACTGAGCCACCCGGGCGCCCCTGTGCACCCTATTTTAAAGCGCTCTGCCAAGGGCAGCCTGCACAGCTGCCAAGGCCCAGCCACAGTTAGATTTCAGGTCCTGACTGCTCCGCACAGCGGGACTTGTGGTTAGTTTTGTGTTTACGTTGAAACTGCGCGTCACTTTGCCGCCCCGCTATGCAAAAGCAGAGAAATTCTTACTTGCTGAGCTAGGCACTTTATATATGTTATGCTGTTGAATGAGCTCCTTGACTGTCTCACCCCCGGCCCTCTCCCAGGACCAGGACTCAATGCCAGCGTGGGCCAAGCCCTACCTTTGGTTTTTGAGAGAGTCAGTCGTTGCCTCAAGCGCCTTACTTGTAGAAGAAGAAGAATCCATGCCTTGCACAGGCGTTTTGAACTTTAAATGACATGTTCTCAGAATGCTTCGCACTGCACCTGCCTAAACGCCGGTGCGCTTCTTTGGGCCTTCTCTTCCCCATGTGCATGTGGTGATGACGACCGTCCGCCTACCAACATCAGAGGGAGCTGCCCAGCCCCCCAGCCGTGAGCCACATGGAATGGCCCCAACACGCTAATTACAATGGCTCCCCCAGAGAAATGAAGCCATCAGAGGGGACCCCGATCCCCTCCGGGGCACAGGCGGGACCCTGGCGGGCTCAGTCTGGGCTTGGTCTGCACCCCGCCTGTGTCTACAGAGCAGGAAAGAAGACCCTGGCTTGGCAGATTCGCACAAACTAGAGGGTTTCAAAACCCTCACTTTTAGCATGACTCCTAAGACGTCAAAGTTACTAAATCATTTAAAAAATACTTTGTGTTATAACTATGATTTTATGTTCTTAAAAATTTTTTTTGTAACATTTATTCATTTTGGAGAGAGAGACAGAGCATGAGCAGGGGAGGGGCAGAGACAGACAGACAGACAGACAGACTCAGAAACAGGCTCCAGGCTCTGAGCTGTCGGCACAGAGCCCGACGTGGGGCTCGAACTCACAAACCACGGGATCATGACCTGAGCCGAAGTCGGACGCCCAACTGACCGAGCCCCCCAGGCGCCCCTGTAATTTTATTTTTAAAATGACAAGAACATGGGTGGAGGGCACAGGTGAAAACCGGTGGTGGGGACTCAGGACGGCACTTGGATGAGCACCGGGTGACAGATGCAGGTGGTGAATCGCTACGCTGTACACCTACAACTAGTATTACACTGTATGTTAACTACCTGGAATTTCAATACAAATGTGAAAAAAATTGTAACAGCACATTTTGAGCATGTCTGTGCCAGGGTCTGGGTTACACCCATCTCCCAATGCCCGCTGATCAGAAAAGCTCAGGGCTCGAGATCCCATGGAGTCTCTTCAGATATCAGTTTACTCCTACTTTGTAAATGCCCATTCTTCATTTACAGAAGCCCAGGCTTCCTGGATCATGCCGGAAGTCATCAGCAAGTTTCTCAACTTCTTGTAGCCATACCACCTCCCCAGATGACTGTGTCTGTGATTCCTTAGAAGGATGCCCTTCTTTGGGGCTGCTAAGCATTTTGGATCTCTGGTGACTTTTCATCTTTTGCTCACCCCTTCCAAAGAAGGTCAAGATTTGTTCAGGGTTAGAAAATTCGGCAGGTGATTGTGAGGGCCCTTGCCCAAATGTTTCAGTCCAGATGAAGCAAAAGGTTTAGCGTTACTCTAAGTAGCTACTAAGAATTACATTGAGAAGGAGTCATTAATATTCCTGGTGAATTCACGAAGTGAAAAATGCAGGCTACCAAATCGCTCTCTATATATAACATTTTAAAATGCACACACCCACACCCACACATATAATTTATGTATGCTCAAAAAAGGAATGTGGGTCATTCTGAAAAATGGAAAAATACAGATAAGCCTAGAGGAAAATAAAATCCAGCCACAGCCGCACCACACAGTGATAACCAGTATGAACGTTCCGTTTCCTTCCGGGTTCTTCCTCTCCATGTATATTAAAACTTGCTTGTCATTATTGACGGTGTTTCACCGTAAATTAATAGGTACAATTTTCAATGGTAATTATAATTGGTCATTGTAATCACACAGCATGTTCCATTTTGGATCCTGCCTTTGATTCCTTCACAGCTTCCTGGGAACAGCTACCCCAGAAGAGCGCTCCGACTTCCTTCCAAGTCACCCTGAGAGTGAATGGTGGGGGGAACATCTGAGAAAGCTCCCAGCGCAGGGCCCAGCACCGGGGAGGTGTCGAAGAAGTGAGTAGGTGACACGCACGGCCCTTGGATGCCTAGTGTCTTCTGGAGTCCAGAGCAGACATTACTAATCGATCACAGCTCCCTGCCCTGCTGATCGCCGGGCAGCCTGTGAGCTGTCTTCAGCAGCCCTACTCTGGACAGCCACGTTTTATATTCTCACGCTGGACCCTGGTCAGTAGAAGGCTAGCTCTGCGTAGCTTTCACCCCCAGTTTCCCTCTCGGCAGATGTCATCGGTACTGGGAGCGTCCAGCCTCTTCCATTCCGGGCATCCCTAGTTGACTCGTACATTGAGCTTGGGCCTTCCCTATAGAGCACGGTGGAGCTACGCATTCGGGTTTTGCCAAAATCAGGGCCTGGCCTCAAAAGCTCTTGTTAGCTGTCCAGCACACAAGACACCCCCCTGCTGCACCATAGTGACTGGGCAGAATTGAGTTGAAGACCCATCCATCGCCACTCCTGGGCCATCAAAAGAACGTGGTATCAAGCGACCCTCAAAATAGCAACATACTGAAGCCATGGGCGCTCCTCGAGAAGTATCACAAGGCGCCTGGCATCATCCAGTCTCTGAGCTGAATCTCAGTAAAGCCGTAAAGCCTGCCCAGTGAAAGGGTAATTAAATTCCAAAGTGGGCCTGCCCTGAAGTTATTCAGCTAGAAAATTACAAGCCACAGCAACGATGCATTTCCATAGAAATGTGCAGAAGAAAATCCAGCATCAACCAGCTGGAAACAGAGGCGGAGAAAGAGTTTGCCTCATTTGAACACCTAATTTATCATCCTGCTAACATCTCTCTTTGGGTGCTTAGTGCATCCCCTTCCCGGGGCCACCCGGATGCCTGCCTCGTCCAGCCTGCAAAGCCCAGAGGTTCTGGAAGGCAGCGCCCCCTCACTCAGCAGAGCCTCACGGGAGCCTGTGGGCAACTGGCGTGCCTGCAGGCAGGGCGGGCAGAAGGGAAGCGTGTGACGTCACTCTGTCACCGGCACCTCGCGGGCTGTGGGCTGCGAGACCATGTCAACATCGCCCCCACCCTCACTGTCTTTCCGGTTTCTCTGCAGAGGACACGCCCCAGGACTGCTCTCCACTCAGCCTCTGGGACGCTCCTCCCCGCCAACCTCTCCTCTGCCGGCTCCTCTCACTCCTGCATCCCACGTGGCCGTCCCGAGCAGCCCTGGGTGGAGTGGGGCAAGGCCAAGTCTCCTCCTAGGCCCACAGTCAAGGTCACTTTTTATGGGCAATGGAAAATGTCCCCTGGTTGTGTAAGAGCACTATCTCTCCTAAATAACATGCCCTCAAGACCTGTCTAGACTTCCTCTGCACACAGCCTGTTTTCCCAGCTGGAAGGCCTTGGAAAGCAGAAATCCTGGGCAAAAAAAAAAAAAAGAGACCTAGACCGTCCCTTTATCATGGTTCCCTGCAATTCTTTATGTAGACACCCAAGGTATTGTGTACTTGGAGCATCCCTGATATCCTAAAATACTCCAGATGAGGAAAACCACACAGCCTCTACCTGTTTAGACTGCACGCGAGAGCCTTCCCCGTGTGCCTCCAACCTTGCTCTCCGGCCTTATCTGAGTCCTATTCCCATTAGACCAAGGTCAATGTTGCCAGGTCAGCAAGGCTGGTGTGACTTCCCACTGTGAATCTACCTGTGCAGGTTAATAATCATAACAAAACGGACACGCACCTTGTGGACATCACTGGCATCACATGCGCACGGACACCTCTTTCTCCCTCTAGAAGTCACTGGTCCTGACTCCTTCGATTCTCTTCACAGGTAAAAAAATTTTTTTAACATTTACTTACTTTTGAGGGGTAGAGACACAGGGCGCAAGTGGGGAAAGGTCAGAGAGAGAGGGAGACACAGAACCGGAAGACAGGCTCCAGCCTCTGGGCTGTCAGCGCAGAGCCCAACGCGGGGCTCGAACTCACGAACCGTGAGATCACGACCTGAGCCGAGGTCGGCTGCTTACCCCACTCGGCCGCCCAGGTGCCCCTGCTTCTCTTCACAGATTAACCACCTTTGTATGTAGGGAAACAGTGATCCGTTTAGTTTTGCCTGTGTTTGAACTTGTACGTGAACAGACTCATCCTGGTGTTTTTTCTGGGTCTTGTTGCTTTTCTTCAGCACGCCTGGGAGCTCACCCATGCGGGTGTGTGTAGCTTCAGGGTCATCTCTCGTTACTCTACGGTATTTCCCTGTAAACTGCCCTTATCCAGCCTCCTGTGGAAGGATGTTCGTGTTTCCAGTCTGGGCGTGTCACGAGCCATGCTGCCATCTTCCTGAGCGCGTCTCTAGCACGTCTCTCTGGTAACGGGGCCTGGATGAGGCGTGACGACGTTCAGTCCTACCGGGCGATGACAACTTGTTTTCCAAAGAGGTGGGGCCACTTTACATCCTTCCGGAGCATTCCTCTGCTCACATCCTCACCACCTCTTGGCAACGTCCGACTTCAGATCCGCCAAGACCATGGGTGTGTAATGGTGTGCGACTGTGGCCCCAATTCCTGTTTTCCGATTGCTGACGGCGTGAGCGTGTCTGGCCCGTAATGAGCTTCGGGCTGTGCTGCCTCGCACGCCCGTGACCACGTGCATTCTGAGTACCCTCTCCCTCCTCGCGGCCGGTGAGCTCCCGTCCCCTCTGCAGCACCCAGCTCAGACGGGACGTCTCAAGTCCCCTGAGCCAGAATGACCCACACGTCTCACTGGGCCCCCACAGCCCCGGGCTGCGCCGTGTCGCGGTCCCTGATCGCCCTGGGCGGGAATAACCTGTGTCCCTATCGCTTCTGCCAGTCAGTGACGGTCTCCCTAAACTTCCCTTGTTTCCATCGTGCACAGCAGCACCTACCACAGAACGGCTGCTCACGGCATGGTCGCCGACGGAGTTCATCCGGTTCAGAGAAAAGCTTATTCTTTCCAGTACAGGGGAGTGTGGACGTAGGGAGACAGAAAGTTTGGATTTCGATGAAAAGGCATGTCCGGATTCCTCACCGAGGTGAATTCCTGGAATGCCGTGCAAGCAGCTCATCTCTGGGGGCGCCACCCCCTGTCCAGCTCTGAGCCCCAGGTCCTGGGTCGCCTCTGGCTCCGAGGGCCCGGTTTGGACTCCTGCCTCTTCCTCACTTGTGCGACCAGCAGCTGGCCCCCGGACACCGAGTCCCAAGCCCAACTCCCCCAGACGCCTCCCCGAGCCCCCCCACCCCCCCCCCGCCCCGCTGTTCTCTCCATTCCCTCTGTTCCCGCCCCCGCCCTTACTGCCCCAGACCGGGATGCTTGCAGCAGCCTCTAGCCCTCACCCTGCCCCCAGCCTCTCCCACTCAAATCTGTGCTGACACAAACCCAGCTTTCTATTGGGCTCGCAGCTAAAAGTCATCCGCGGCTCGGCTCCCACGGCTGACTCCTCCACCCTCAGCCCTCACCTTGCCGGCCGCGACCCTTCCAGCCCCGTCACTCTGCCGAAGTTTCCTGTCCCACCAGGCTCTGACCTGGGGTCCTCCCGGAGCGTTCCGGCCCCCGGGCCCCCGGGGAGGGGGAGGGGGTCAGGGTCCCCACAGTGAGCCGAGGCCGTGGACCTGGCGGCCAAGCCGGGCAGCCCCCGGGAATCCGGGGCAGAGCCAGAGGAGGCCGGAGCAGTTGTGAAGCAGAACCTCCGATAACAAGGGTCAGGACGAAAGAGCAACTGAGCCCCCACGAGGAAGCAGGGACGGGAGGGGGTGGGCGGCAGAGCCATCTGCCCGGCTTCCCGAGGTCTGTGGCCTCCATGTTCTCCCAGGGCATTCCCAGGACCTCATCAAGCATGCAGGGCAAATGGTCAGAGACCAAGTGGCCCGAAGAAGCCAGAAGGGAAGGGCACGCCCACCTCGGGAGCATCCATTTAACCAAAGACTAATCCATTCCGCCAGGAGATTAAAAAAAATTTTTTTTTAATGTTTTATTTATTTCTGAGAGAAGGAGAGAGAGACCGAGAGACAGCGTGAGCACGGGAGGGTCAGAGAGAGAGGGAGACACAGAATCGGAAGCAGCTCCAGGCCCTGAGCTGTCAGCACAGAGCCCGACGCGGGGCTCAAACCCACGAACCGTGAGATCATGACCTGAGCCGAAGTCGGACGCTGAACCGCCTGAGCCGCCCGGGTGCCCCTCCGCCAGGAGATTCTTAAGAGTCGTTCTCTGATACAAGAAACCACGGCACCAGTTTTAAAGGTGAGGAGACAGAGGCTCAAAGAAGTGAAGTTGTGAAGTTGTTCGCTTGTTTGCTAGCACAGGGGTCAGAACCAGAATTTGTACGTACCTGACCTTGAATTTGTGCTCTGCCCATTTCACACATACCCTAGAGGTCTGGCTCCACTCCTCACCAGCCATGTGATCTGGGGGCTCTGTAACTTCTCTGAACTTGCCGTCTCTCAGGCTGGGGAAGCAGACGAGAGAGACGGTGCCTATGGTCACACTACCTCAGCCCTTGCTTGGAAACTCACGTGTGTGAAGAAAGGAGAGGGGACGAATGAATGAAGTCGTGAGTCAACTCTACTCCCTCGTGCTTCGTGGCTGGTGACCCCTCCCCCAGCTCTGCCACAGCTAGAAGCAGGGAATCCGGCTTCTTGGTGGCTCCTACATTGCTCACCACGGAGCTGCCCACCCCCACCCCGCCGAAGAAGGCCTTAAGAACATGTACTAAATGAATAAGTGACCACACACCCGCGTGATGATAATGAACATATCTAGCACGTTCCTTGCAACAGACCAGCATTAACGTTGACGAAAGAGGACACGTTCTTCACGGCAGGCTGCCAACCGACTGCCCCTCGCTCCGTCCTCCCCTTCGTCCAGAGCAATGGAGTTTTACGTGGACACAGCGCTGCTCAGGTAGAGACCACATTCCCCAGGCTCCCTTGCAGCTACGTATGGCCACGCGCCCAACGTGTGCCCATGGAACGTGAGCGGAAGCACTGGATGCAATTCCCGTTACCCCCACTTTAAACCCCCTTGCGTGTCTTACACTCGCTCTCTGTCTCCTTCCCCCGGCCTGAAACACAGTAATGGCAACACCCGGCTTTGGCGGTGGGAGCGTACCCTCCGACCTTCTAGAGCAACAAGGAGGAAGGAACCTGGGCCCCCGAATGACTCTGTGGAGCAGGCTGGACCCGCCAGCTTGGACGACTCACCCCGGACTGGTAAGGGAGAGGGACACGGACCTTCATCTTGACCGAAGCCACTACATTTGGAGACCTCTTTTTTTCACATCGCTCAACCTGTGCTCTAGCAAATGCAGGCTCACTAACAAGCCCCCTCACGCACCCAGCAGCAAGCTGACCTGGCTTCAGATCCGGACTCCGTTCCTTCCTAACTCGGCGACTTCGGGTGAGTTGCTGAATTCTCTGTTTCCTCGTCTGTGACGTGGAAAACAAAAGGACCCACAGGGAGCATTAACTGAGATGGAAGACACACAACAAAGCTGGCTACTGTCATCGGCGTCATGTCAAAATGTCTTCCTGCCCGTGGGCCCCAGCCAGGCCACCCTGTGTCAGTCATCCTGTGCCAGAGGAAATAGCTTTTCTGTTGGTCCCCTGTGTGGTTAGCTATTATCTTCCTGCCACAACTGATTTTACTGTCCTCACATCCATTTTAATGCAAGAACCCTAAAAAGCACAATTGTAGGAACTGCAGAGTAAAGTTCAGAGGCCTGCAAGGTTCTGGGGTATTTCCCAAAGCACCTATTTTCTTTTAAATATATACAATTATGTAGGTATATATACGTATTTCCTAGAAAAGTTGAAGCCCCAAGAGACTGGAAGACTGCCATGATTATACCCATAACGCAACGCGAAGGAACAGAAGGGCTGCCTGGCATCAGCTTGATGCCCACGCAGCTCTCAGCCCTTCATTTCTTCATCGACAGGATTGTTGAGCACTTTGGGCATGCACTTGTTGAGGCTCTAGGGATACATCGGAATTAAACGAAGTCCCTACCCTTATGGAGAATTCATTTTAGTGCCAGACCCAGAATGCTTGGCAAACAAATACATTCTGGGCCGTGTTAAGCACTGTGGAGAAAAGCAGTTGGGGTTGGAGGTCAGGACAGTCTGTCCCACACCCGGGAGCCCAGCATTGCTGCCTGCAGTACTAGTCATACAGTTCAAGGGGCCTGTGGGCGGCTCAGACAGTTAAGTGTCCAACTTCGGCTCAGGTCACGATCTCGCAGTTTGCGAGTTTGAGCCTCGCGTCGGGCTCTGTGCTGACAGCTCGGAGCCTGGAGACTGTTTTGGATTCTGTGTTTCCCTCTCTCTCTCACCCCCTCCCTCGCTTTCTGCCTTTGTCTCTCCCTCAAAAATAAACAAAAAAATATTTTTAACTCTAGAGATACTAGGTTCAAGACTTTGGTGAGACATTTTCCCAAAGATGACGAATGCCCAACAGGTGCGTGAAAAGGTGCTCGATCTCACAATCATCAGGGAAACGCAAATCAAAACACAGTGGGGTGTCAACTCCCGCCAGTCAGGATGGCTGGTATCAGAAACACAAGTCGTGATGGGTGGCAGGGCGGCGAGGAAACAGAAGCTTGCGCACTGCCGATGGGAATGTAGACGGTGCGGCCGCTGAGGAACACAGTATGGAGTTTCCTCAAAAGGTTAAAAATAGAAATACCACAGGATCCAGCAATTCCACTTCCGAAAATATATCCAAAGGAAATGAAAACTATGTGGATGAGTCATAGCTCACGGCAGTCCTTTGTACGATGCTCTTACGTTAGTCTTGTTAATGAGTCTGCACTTGGTAGAGCAATGTGAAAAAAAGAGGTCTCCAAGTTTGTGGCTTAGATCAGGATGAAGGTCTGTGTCCCCGTCCCTTACCAGCCCACGGGTGAGTGGTCCACGCTGGTGGGTCGTAAGACCCGAAGCAACCTATGTGCCCCTAGATAGATGAGTGGATAAAGATGAGGTGGTGTGTGCGTCCGCACACAATGGAACATTACTCGGCCATGAAAAGATAGAAACTGTGTTATTTGTGACAATATGGACAGACTTTGTGGAGTGATCATGTCACGACGTGTGGTGGCTGAGCCCCCGCGCTGTCCGCCGTAGACTGGCACGGTGCTGCGCACTGACTGCGTGCAGCGGCCACAAGAGTTTGGTCCGAGAAGATGTCAGTACTGTAAGTGCCTTACTGCTGCCAGAAAGTGAAAAAATGGCCAAATACGGGGTGGGGGGACCCACAGAGGCACTTCGCGGCCGACCATCTTAGTGCCAGAATGCAGTAACGAGCAAAAGGGACCTCCTTCCTGGCTTCCCTAATTACTTAATCAGCCTCTCCTACAATTCCCCTCCTTCCTGTCATCTCCTGGAGGTGCAGGAAACGTGTGGATTCCAGGGAAGTGAGGCAGGTAACTACCTTATGTGAACCCTGTGAGAAGCTTCTAGAGAAATGATTATTCCTCCAACATCAAGTGTGGCCTGCCTTAAAACAATTTCCTACATTTTGAGGGCTACACCCCCTAGGAATGATTTATTTTTTTTAATTTTTATTTTTTAAATATTTTTATATATTTCTAGGAGAGAGAGAGAGAGACAGCGTGAGCAGGGGAGGGTCAGAGAAAGAGGGAGTCGCAGACTGAAACAGGCTCCAGGCTCCGAGCTGGCAGTCAGCACAGAGCCCGACGCGGGGCTCGAACCCACGAACCGCGAGATCATGACCTAAGCGAAAGTCGGATGCTCAACCGACTAAGCCACCCAGGCGCCCCAGGAATGATTTATTTTTAATTGCAACGCGGTTCTCTAAAAGGCCAAGAGATGAAGACCCTTCATTCCCATGCAAAGTCTCTTCAGAGATCTCTCCTGGCAGCCCCGCTGGCCAGGCGAGGCCAGTTCTGAATAGGTCTTCCTGCCAAAGGGCTCCTCGGAGGCCGCCGTCCTGATCAATATTTGGAACGGGCCTTCTGGGAAATCATTAATGGTCCGCGGACGGCACATGGCGTGACTCTCAGGACGGCCCATTAATGAAGAGCTTCGCAGCTGTCCCAGGCTTCCAGAAAGGGCAGGCCCAGGGGCCAGACGCTGGGGTGGCGGGCTCCGAGCTCTGCCTTCCGAGTGCGAGGCTCTGTCGTTACTGCACAGAAGAGGGGCTGCATCTGCGCTTGTGAGCGGTGGGGCGCCCACCTGCGGGCCACTGGGGGGTGCACAGGGGTGCAGCTGGTCCCCTGTCTCCTCCCAGGGGCCGGCCAGACTCGCCACCACGGCCCGTGCGGGGGAGCTCACGCCCCCGCGATGCTTCCCTGAACCGGCACGCGGCGCTAAAAACAAGGGAGGCACACAGGGTGACGTGTGCACACGTCTGGGCAAAACCAGCTAGGGCGCCTGGATGGCTTCGTCGGTGAAGCGTCCGACTTTCACTTAGGTCATGATCTCGCGGTTCGTGGGTTCGAGCCCCGCGTCGGGCTCTGTGCTGACTGCCAGCTCAGAGCCTGGAGCCTGTTTCAGAGTCTGTGACTCCCTCTCTCTCTGACCCTCCCCTGCTCACGCTGTCTCTCTCTCTCTCCTAGAAATAAATAAAAAACATTAAAAAAAAAAAACCAGCTGGAGAGCGGCGCCACTGGTCTCCTGGAGGGACGGTGCGAACGTCGACATTTACTGGCTGGCGTGCTGAATGTTGCGCTCGGCCCGCGGGCCGCCACGCTGGTGGTGCTCGGGAGCAGGGAGGTCGGGGGCACGGCCTTCAGTAACAGGAGAGCGCGCAGGGAGAGTGATACTTGACCCTAGACCCCCGGCTGGGGTCTGTGAGCATGGAAGGGGGTCTGCGGAGGCACCTCGGCACGTGAGCCCGTCTCCGGGGCGGACAGAGGCCGGGGTACAGTGAGCACTTTGGCTTGGGTATCTCCCCTGCTCTCTCCTTCTACCGATGGCATCTGATACTGGTTGTCTGTTTCCTGAGCTAGAAAAACGCTTCCTCTTAAAATAGATTTGGAGTGAAAAAGAGAGTCAAAGACAACCACGGAAACTGATATTCGATTCAAAGGGCTGCGGTGAAAATCACACAGGAGGTGTGTGAACGGCGGAGGCGTGGGGGAGGCCGTCTATCGAGGGAGGACGTGGGGGCAGCAGAGGTGATCCGGGGTGGGGGGGTCGGGGGTCTCCAGGACCCCCCCCCGCTCTCTGGGGCCCTGGGCGAGCATTTGAGGGCTCCCTGGAGACCGAGACGGGGAGGGAGGCGTGGGGCGGAGCCGAGCCGAGCGGGGGGCGGCCGGGCGGGAGGCAGGGGCCTCGGGGGGACGAAGAGGCAGAGAGCCCCACGCCGGTGAGGGGAGCGCCAGCGCCAGACCCCCCCCATCACTGGCCCCTGGGTTCCAGTCCAGACCCGCTCAAATGTCACCCGGCCTCAGAGCCCCCCGAGCCGCCGGCAGTCAGGCCACCCCTCTGTTCACGTGTCACCCGTCCCGCGTTGCCCCACGGGCGACCTACCCCTCCACTGTCCTCTCGCGTGCCAGCCCGCCGCTGGCTTCCCGGGAGCAAGGACCCCGGCCCGCTCGGCTCAGGCCCCAGCCCCTGCCGCCTGCATCCCGGAGAAGGAACAAATGAGCCTCCGTTCCCCCAACCGTGGGGCCGAGGGACGGACCTGCGTCGTCCTCAGGCCGCTTTGCAACCTGCACAGTCCGCTGTCAACACGACCGCCCTGCGGGAACCAGGCGTCCTAGCTTCCTGCCTTCCCTCAATGTCTCAGCATCTCGTATGACCGTGTCCGCACACACACACGCGCGCACGTGTGCGCACACACACACACACACCCGCACACACGCGCACAGCAAGTTTTATGCGCGACCACAAAACTAAACGACCGAAGACGGACGAGCGGAGGCAGAACCTGGCCCACGAGGGGAAAAGGCACAGTCAGGCCAGCCAGTGACCCCAGACAGGGGGCACGGGGACCCCTGGCCCCAGAGACGACCCCCTCACCCCCGAAGGACAAAGGACAAACTGACCACGCCGACGGCCAGGAGGCAGCCCGACGGCTCTCCAGCGGAAACCTCTCCTCACAGAACCCAAAGGAGACGGAGACAGGGCGTGGGGGTGACATTCGGCGTCTTCTTGACGGCTTTGCAAGGGAAAATATTTGAAGGGCAGCTGCGATGTGGTTTTGGCCCCGGATGAAACAGGCCTCCCCAGCGAGACAGCGGAGAGTTTCTTGAGTCGGAGGCGAGGCTCCTCGACCCTCCTATAGGAGCGTGCCGGGCTCCATCTTATGTAACATTTGTTTTTCCTGGAAGGAGAACAGCATGAACTTTCCAAGTGTGCAGATGGCTCCGGGTTCTTCTGGGCGGTGAGACACCAGACGGGTGGCAGTGAACGACTGGGGACTTATGGAGACGGCAGAGAGGTGAGACGAGCACACGGTGAGGGGGTTCGGGGGAACGGTCACAACTGCATGGGCACCGTGAGGCCTCTGAGCTCTGCTGTGATCCCAAGGGCACAGTCACCGGAGGCTCTGGAGTCGGACGGACCGCGGGCCACGGGCTCCTACCGCTCACCTCCTACCTCACGCTTTCTACCTCACGCCTCCTACCTCACGCCTCTTACCTCACGCCTCCTACCTCACGCCTCTTACCTCACACTTTCTACCTCACGCTTCCTACCTCACGCCTCCTATGGTTCACCTCGTACCGCTCGCCTCCTACCTCACGCCTCCTACCTCACGCCTCTTACCTCACACCTCTTACCGCACACTTTCTACTTCACGCCTCCTACCTCACGCCTCTACCTTGCCTCTTACCTCACGCCTCTTACCTCACGCCTCCTACCGCTCGCCTCCTACCTCACGCCTCTTACCTCACGCCTCCTACTGCTCGCCTCCTACCTCACACCTCCTACCGCCACGCTTTCTACCTCACGCCTCCTACCTCACGCCTCTTACCTCACACTCTACCTCCGCCTCCTACCTCACGCCTCTTACCTCACGCCTCTTACCTCACGCCTCCTGCCTCGCCTCCTACCTCACGCCTCCTACCGCACGCTTTCTACCTCACGCCTCCTACCTCACGCCTCTTACCTCACACTTCTACCTCCGCCTCCTACCTCCGCCTCTTACCTCACGCCTCTTACCTCACGCCTCTTACCTCACGCCTCTGCCTCTTACCTCCGCCTCGCTCGCCTCCTACCTCAAGCCTCTTACCTCACGCCTCCTACCGCTCGCCTTACCTCCGCCTCCTCCTCACGCCTCCTACCTCACGCCTCCTACCTCACGCCTCCTACCACTCGCCTCTTACCTCACGCCTCTTACCTCACGCCTCCTACCGCTCACCTCCTACCTCACACCTCCTACCTCACACCTCCTACCTCACACCTCCTACCTCACACCTCCTACCGCTCGTCTCCTACCGCTCGCCTCCTACCACACACCGCCGTGGGACCTCATTGTCCTTCTGAGCCTCAGTCTTGTCAATAAAATGGGGTTACCGTCCCTACGTCCACGAGTCACCGTGAGCATTGAATAGTACCCATCACGCTACCAGGGCCTGTGTAAAAGGCCGCATGAGTGTTTCACAAGGCAAAGGTGTGTGCAGGGGCCAGGACAGTGCCTTTAAAGCAAGCAGATATGGGTTCGGACCCCGGCTCTGCCATGTATGAGCACGTGGCTCTCTGAGACTCAGTTTCTCCCTCAATAAAACAGCAAGAATGATTCTAACCTATGGCGACATGAGATCCAGGGCGATACAGGCAAAGGATTATCCAGCAAGGTGTCAGACGTGGGCCTTTCTGAAGATCTGTTTCCTTCCCCTTTCCAAGGATGACCCTGGCTTAAAGATGTGTATTCAAGGAGGTCTGGCTTCGCCGCAGCCCTTGGGGGTTCGGCTATGGAGATGAGCCAGGTTCTCTCCCCAGCTCTTGGCTGGTGCCATCGAGATGGGACCTGACGGTGGCCATCTTTGATGTGGTGCATGGAATTCTGAATGCAGCCAATGTCTGGGCAGGGCATGAGCCGGGGCCGCAAGGGGAGAGCACTTGGTGAAGCTTGCAAGCTTCTCCAAGCAAAGCACTTGGCCTAGAGCCCAGCCCCGCTGGGCCGCAGCACACGCACAGGTGGCTTGCCTTCCTGCCTTTCTCTCTGCACTGTGGGTCCTCCAAAGGCAGGGACCATTGGGTCTCAACGATTTTTCTCTTTCCAGGCCCAGCAAAAGGCCTGGCATAGAGCTGGCATTCGGTAAATGCTTGTTGAATGAAATGGATGGATGGGTGGATGGGTGGATGGATGGGTGGACGGGTGGATGGATGGGTGGATGGGTGGATGGGTGGATGGGTGGATGGGTGGATGGGTGGATGGAAGACAGACAGATGATGGAGACATAGAGATGGATGGGTGAAGGAGGGGATAGGTGCGTGGCTGCATGTATGGACGGTATAGCTGCACATTTGTCTCTTCTCTCATGGATGCTGCAGAAGATGCAGGCTCTCTCTTCTGGGGCACAGAAGCTGAGCACACCCTTCTCTCTCTGGGAGTCCCTGAGTCATTTTGAGGAGAGCTGTAAGGAGTCCCATGGTGGAACTCCATAATCCTTTCCGGAATCTCCATGCTTCGTGGCTGATACCAGCCAGGTCAGGGAGCGGGGACTCCCAGGCCAGCCTCTTGTCCACAGGAGCCGACGCCAATGGGCCGCCGCTCGTCTGTGACGGTGCTTTCTATCGGTGCTCCCTCTGAGCTACCCACTATTTTTTCTTCTCTCCTTTACATGCTTCCTGACTGCTGTTGATCTCAGCGGCGGGGTCTCTGCTCTTCCTTCTGTATTAACTCCCACCAACCCCCAACAAGTGAGTCTCAGAGCCTCCCCACTGCCCGCAGGTTAAAGTCCAAATGAGGCTCATGAGCTCTTTCCAGCCAGATGCACACCTGCCTTTCCAGGCTCGTCCCTCAGCGCTCCAGCCATCTTCTCTACTCCCGCCATGTCCTCTGAGGCTGCCCAGTCCTGCCCGGAACACGCTCTCCTCTTTGTTCAAGTCTATCACCCTTCCAGACCTGGCTCACGTCTGAAGTCCTCCAAAGCCTTCCCACAAACTGCTCCTTCTAGAAAATGTGGGAAAGTCAGAAAGGTGTGAAGAATAAAATGAAAATTACCCATCAAACTCCCACAACCTAGAAATAACCACTGTTTGTACTTCTAGTCTTTTTCCATGATCAATATTTTTAATGTGGCTGAGATCAAAGCCTTATATTGTTGTTTCTATGTATCATTGTCTCCTAAAGAATGTTCTGTACTATTGGACTTTTTATTTGTTTAAATTTTTTAAAATTTATTTATTTCTAGAAGAGAGAGAGAGAGACAGCGTGAACAGGGGAGGGTCAGAGAGAGAGGGAGACACAGACTCTGAAACAGGCTCCAGGCTCCGAGCTGGCAGTCAGCACAGAGCCCGACGTGGGGCTCGAACCCACAAACCGCGAGATCATGACCTAAGTGAAAGACGGACGCTTAACCGACTAAGCCACCCAGGCGCCCCTGTGCTATTGGATTTTTAAATGGTAAACATCATTTAAAACGGTTGCATAATATTCCTTAATTCACATCCCTAGGTATTTGCATTTTTTGGTAACTGATTTATTGAGATATAATTCACACACCATGCAGTTCACTCTTTTAAGGTATACAATTCAATGGTTTTTAGTTTATTCACACAGTAGTGCGACCATCGCCGTAATCAATTTTAGAACATTGTCATCACCCCAAAAAGAAAACCTACACTCATTAACTATCAGCCTCTACTTCCCCAACCTCTGCCCCCAGTGCTAGACAACAGGTACTTGACTTTTTGCCTCAACACAGTTGCCTATGCTGGACACTTTGCATAAATGAAACCGGGTCATACGTGGTCTTTCGTGACTGGCTTCTGTCACTGAGCGTAATTGTTTCAGGTTCATTGCTGTTGTAGCGTGTATTAGTATCTCATTCCTTTCTATGCCCAAAACACATTTTGCTGTCTGGATACACCACATTTTATTTACCCAGTCATTATGGTTCCTCCTTTATTTTAGAGAGTAAGAGAGCTCATGTGGGGGAGAGGGGCAGGGAGGGAGAGAGAGAAAAGGAGAGAGAGAAAAGAGAGAGAGAGAGAATCTTAAGGGGACTCCATGCTCAGCCCCAACATGGGGTTCAATCCCATGAACTGTGAGATCGTGACCTGAACTGAAATCGAGAGTTGGAGCTCAACCAATGGAGCCACCCAGGAGCCCTGAATCGTTCCTTCGTTTTGACTGTTTTGAATAATGCTGCTACGAGCATTCATGTACAAGAGTCCGTGTGGACAGATGAACATAGTTTTCGGTTGCCTTTGGACATTCCTAGGAATGGAACAGCTAGGTCATACGGTAACTGCAGTCATTCTTGAGGAACCGCCCGACTGTATTTCCAAAGTGGCTGCACCATTTTAAATTCCTTCCAGCAATGCGTGAGGGTCCTGACTTTTCCACATCCTCACCTATAGCTGTCGTCTGTCTTTCTGACTCTCGCCATCCTAGTGGGTGCGAGGTGGTATCTCATTGTGGTTTTGAGTCTCATTTCCCTGATGACACTCGATGGTCAGCATCTTTCCATGTGCCCGCTTTGTATGTCTTCTTTGGAGAACTATTTTCCGGCCTTCTGCCCACTTTTTAAATTGGGTTATTTGCTTTTCCATCAGTGAGCTCTAAGTGTTCTTTTTTACATTCTAGATATAATTTCCTTCTAAGATTTGCAAATACTTTCTTCTAATCTTTGAATTTTCTTTCTACTTTCTTTTTTTAATGTTTATTTATTTTTGAGAGAGAGAGAAAGGGGGGGGAGGGTCAGAGAGAGAGGGAGGTACAGAATTAGAAGCAGCTCCAGGCTCTGAGCTGTCAGCATAGAACCCCATGTGGGGCTCGAACTCATGAACAGTGAGATCATGACCTGAGCCAAAGTTGGACGCTTAAGTGAGTGAGCCACCAGGCACCCCTCTTTCTACTTTCTTAACAATGTGCTTCGAAGCACAATGTTTTTTCATTCTGATGAAGTCCAATTTTTCAATATTTTATTTTGTTACTTATGCTTTTGGTGTTTTAAGAAACCACTGTCAAATCCAAGGTCATGGAAATTTATTCCTATGTTTTCCTCTAAGATTTTTATAGTTTGACCTCTTACCTTCATGTTTTTAGTTTACTTTTGTGTATGGTAGAAGGAGAGGTCCAACTTCATTCTTTTGTATGTTGAAATCCAACTGCCCCAGCACCATTTGCTGAGAAGACTATTATTATCCTATTGAATTATTGTGACATTCTTACATCTCATAGAATACGTGTTTTTTCTGGACTCTCAATTCCTTGTGCCAGTAGCACATTCCCTTGATCATTGCTATTTTGTAGCAAGTTCTGAAATCAGAAAATAGGAGTCCTCCAACTCGGTTCTTTTACAAGATTGATTTGGCTTTTCTGGGCCCCCTGAGTTGCCCCCTGAATTTTAGGAACAGCCTGTCAGTTTCTAGAAAGAAGCCATCCAGGGTTCTTATAAGGGTTGCCTTAAATCTGTGGATCTGTCTAGGGAGCATTGCCATCTTAACGATCTTGTTTTCCAGTCCATTAACATGAGACGTTTTCTATCATTTCGATTTTCTTTAACTTCCCTCAGAATGTTACGCAGTTTCCAGAGTATATGTGTGGCATGTCTTTTGTTCAATTCAGTCCTAAGTATTTCCATTCTCTTTGATACTCTCGTACATGGAATTGTTTTTCTTGATTTCATTTTCAGATTGTTCAATGCAAGTATGTGGAAATACAATTTATTTGTACATATTCACGGTGTACCTTACAATCTTGTGGTCATTAATTTGTCAAAACAGTTTTTAGTGGGTTCCTTAGGATTCTCCACATACAAGGCCATGTCATCTGCAAATACAGTTTTACTCGCTCCTTTCCCACCAGAATGTCTTTCATTTCCTCTTCTCGTCTCACTGCCCTGACTAGATCCTCCCGTAGAGTGATGGGTAGCAGTGAGGAGGTGAACGTCCTGGTCTTGCTCCTGACCTTAGGGGAAAAGCATATTGTCTGTCATCATTAAGTGTGCTCCTGGCTTGAGTTTTTGGTCACTGCCCTTCACCAGGTTGAAGAAGGTCCCTTCTAGTTTCTTGCATGCTTTTATGACAAAAGTGTGCTACATTATGTCAAATACATTTTCTACATATTTTGAGATGATCTCTTTCTTTATTCTACCAATATGGTATGTTGCAGTCATTAATTTTCAGATATCAAACCACCCTTGCCTTCCTCAGATAAACCTCACTTGGTAACGGTGTTTAATTCTGTATGGTGGTGCTGGATTCAGTTTGCTAGTATTTTATTGAGGTTTTTTGCATTAATATTCAGAGGAAATCTTACTCTGTAGTTTTGTTTTCTTGTATGTCTTTGTTTGCTTTTGGTATCCAGGTGACAGTAGCCACTTAGACTGAGTTAGGGGGTGTTCTCTCTTCTTTTAGAAAGTTGTGTGAAGAGTTGATATTCATTCTTTACATGTTTGGTAGATTTCAAAAGTGAAGTCATCTGAGCCTGGGCTTTTCTTGGTGGGTAGTTTTCTGCTTACTAATTCAGTCTCTCTGTTATAAGTCAATTCAGACTTTCTATTTCTCTCAAGTCAGTTTCAGCAGTTTACATCTTTCTAGAAATGTGTCCATTTCTCCTAAGCTATCTGATTTATCAGCATACAGTTGTTCATAGTATTCTTTGATAATCCTTTGTAATCACGAAAGATTGGTAATAACGCTCCTTCTTTCATTTCCGATACCAGTAATAGGAGTCTTCTGCTTTTTCTAGATCAATCTAGCTAAAGATCTGCCCATTTTGTTGATCTTTTCAAACACCCAGCTTTTGGATTTGTTTATTTTACCTACCGGGTTCCTCTATTTTCTCTTCCATTCACTTCTGCTGTGATCTTATTATTTCTTTCCTTCTGCTTGCATTAGGTTTAATTTGCGCTTCTATTTCTAGTGTTTACCAGGCCTACAGCCAGCCCTGGCCGCAAATGACCTAAGGAAGACAATGGAATAGTCACACCTGATAGAAACCAATCATGACTTGTACCCCTGGGGACCACAGTCAGTAAGGCATAAGGGGGGAATGATGACAGAGAGGGTAAATATCCAGTCTGAACAGCACCCTGACTCTGTAGAGACGGAGTTTATCCCTGGCATGCCCCCACTCCTGGGTCTGAGCCAGCTGGCTGACGGGGACCTGCTGAGACTAGATGGTCTTAGATACAACACATCAAGGCAAAGGGCAAATCCAAGCGACTTCAGACAGGCTGCGGCATCCACCGTGAAACCACAGAGAAGCCAGGATCTTCATCCAAGTTCAGCCATGCAAGATCTTCCAGCTGCTTCGAATGGTCTAGACCGCAAACAATAACCGATCACACGGGACCCCTGCCTCTATGATGGCTGCCACACAGCCTCCACGGTAAGGCCCACATCCCTTAGCATGTCCACTACAGCTGTTACCAACAGCTGTGTCCTCCCTAAAATTCACATGTTGAAGCCCTAACCTCCAATCGTCATTTAGAGGTAAGGCCTTTAAGGAGGTGTTTCAGGTTAAATGAGGTCACAAGGATGGGGCCCTAATCGGATAGGACTGGCATCCTCCTCATAAGCAGAGAGACACCAGGAAGGCGCTCGCACAGAGGAAAGACCGCACGAGGCGGCTGTCTGCAAGCCAGGTAGACCAACCGTGCCAGCACCTTGAGCTTGCACTCCTAACCTCATTTCTGTTTTGGCCACTGTCATGGCAGCCCTAGCAGACGCGTCCAACAGCCATTCAAATCCACGCCTCGAGCCAACCATGCCTGAATCATCTTCTGCCACATACTTTACAGTTTCTGAAGCAGCCCTGCCTTTTCCAGAAAATACCTCCATGCCTGCACGGAAGTGCTCCTCCCAGCCTGGAAGGCCCCTTTCCACCTTCGAGGGCCAGCTCACGTCACCGAAACTTCTCTCTGAAGCCCCGGCACAGGGTGTGTGGCCCCCACAAGCAAACTCCTGCGGTGCCCGGAACCCAACGGCCTCCTCACCACATGTGCGCCGATGCCTTTGGCGGCAGGACAGACCCACTTCATTTCCATATCGCCAAGCTAGGATGGGGTGCCTCACACACAAGGTGTCCAGAAGGGCCCCGTGGGACTGGAGGTCTGCCCTCCAGCAGGCCTGAGCCTCCAGGCCGCACTGAGGACCCTCCGTGGCTGTCCGGCACGGTGCTGCGTGTGCGTCTGGAGCTCAGTTAATGCCGTGGAATCACCTCCCCGTGTCCAAAGAGGAGGCGGGCCTCACTCACGTCAATTCTTGAGTGGAAAACGTTTCTGCCATCCTGCAGGCCCCACTCGCACACGCGCTTTCACATACAGAATTTCACCTCTGCCTTACACTGGCGAAGACACAGCTGCCTGGCATGTCAAGGGATTATCTTCAGCGAATATTCTTATTCTAGCTGTTACTGGCCCCTTCAGGGATACTTCTGGACTTCGGTGCTCCATTTCCTGAACATAAACCCCTCTGATCTCTACTCTGTGCAAATAGTCCTTTCTTTCCCTACAGAGCCATGCCAGAAGGGACTCTGGAGAATCCTCTAACCCAGTCACCTGACTCTACATATGAGAAGTTCATTTATGCATCCGACATACACGGGTAGACCCCTTATTTTGTGCCAGGCCTGAAACCCTACGAGCAGGGAGCACTGGAGAAGGGAGGGTACGAGGAAACATGGCTTCTGCCCTGGAAAAGCTCAGGGGTTATTCTACCGTCACAAGATGCAAAGTGTCCTAGAGTTACAGCAAATGCAGACGCCTCTGGGACCTTGCCCGAAGGTCGAAGAGAGGACACCTTGTCTAACGTTACTCAGAGTCAGAGGCAGAAACAAAACTTCAAGGCTGGGTTTCTGGCTCTTAGGACAAAGGTCTCTTCCCCACGTGGTAGAATTTCAGAAGTGGCCTCGAAACACACCGTGCCCCCTCCTCGAGCCTTGGATGCGCGCTCCCACACCACGTCTGGGCTGACCAGCTCTGACACTAGCGCACACTTCACCCAGGCGGAGACTGGAAAAGCCCGTGCATGTTGGGGTTTGCTTTCTTGCCGCTGTTCCAGAGAACAGACCCGAGCTAGCGGCTAAAAGGTGCCAGACCACACGCAGAAGAACCGAGGTCCCGCGGCCCACCGCGCGCCGATACCAGGCACCCAGGGAGCCCCCAGCTGGCCCGCCGGTGCCGCAGAGGCAGCAGCTGGTCACAGGTGCATGAAGGAACCCAGCCAAGGCGGAGCACCTGCCTGGCTGAGCCCAGCACGGAATGCCGATCCACAGGAGTGTGGGCTAAATAAGTGGGGTGACCAGGTTACGAAGGCTCCCCAGACGGCTCTGCCCCAGAGACGGCAGGAAGCCACCTGTCCCAGCAATCTCGTCTCTTGCGATTCAAAACATTTCCACATGATGCTGATACGTAATCAGGACCAAAGGAGACACAGACTACGGAAAATGGAGGGGATGCTTCCACTAAGGTTTGCTGGCACAGCCTTCCAGCTCTGCGCACTAAGGTCTGGCCTCCCTGCCAGCCCAGAGGGTAGCTCAGTGCTGTCACTCACGGAAGCTTTACAGGAGATAAGAGCGTGTCGCTGTCCTCACTATGTGTTATCTCAAGAAGAATTTCACCACCAACGGCTTTCTCACAGTTTTCTTATCCAGTTTTCCTTGTAGATTAAGCACCCAGCATCTATTTCTCTCTCTCTCTCTCTTTTTTAAAACATTTTTTACTTTTGCGAGACAGACAGACAGATAGACAGGGCACTAGTAGGGGAGGGTCAGAGAGAGAGGGAGACACAGAATCCAAAGCAGGCTCCAGGCTCCGAGCTGTCAGCACAGAGCCCGATGCGGGGCTCGAACCCACGAACTGTGAGATCATGACCTGAGGTCAGTCGTTTAACTGACTGAGCCACCCAGGTGCCCCATCCAGCATCTATTTCTATTAACTTCCATTATTTGGGGAGTTTGAAATCTCACTGAAATGGAACTGAGGGTTGTTGCTGTTTTTTTAAGTAATTACTGTACCCAGCGTGGGGCTCCAACACAGGACCCCGAGACCGAGAGTTGCACACTCTACTGACCCAGCCAACCAGGGGCCCCAAAACAGAACTGAATTTTAACTGTTAAGACAAAAAAAGCAGTAAAGAAGCTGAAGACTGGGGGGAAAGCCTGAAGCCCAGGGTCATGGGGAAGAGCAGTAAAGGTGAAATTTATAAAGATCATCACTGCTTTCCCTCTAGGGCTTATGTGGCCGATGCTTGCAGGAGGGTGCGGGAAGTAAGGGATAATGGTGGGTAACAAACAAGCCCAGCACACAGCCCTTCCTCGCAGCCTGCCAGACTGATGGCAGAGGCAGCCAAAGAGCTCAAAGTAAGCAGTAAGAGCTCACACTCACGTCTCACCTACGACATGCCAAATGTGAACTCCCACGCGTGCATCTAACCTGTACAACCACCCTAGGGAAAGGCACTGGTGTCCCCCACTCTAAAGATGCAGAGACTGGTCAAGTAGCGGATCAAGGGCCCCACGCCTCGCCCACGTGGACCCAGTCTGTTCCCCGCTGTAGCCTGGCTCCAGGGCCCGCGCTCTTCTCCGCTGCCCGATCCTGCTTTGCGTCCCAGACGGACCAGCGGTCCCCGGAACACGTCCCTTCAGGGTCAACTAAATAGAATCAACAGAGCAAAATGTCTGAAGGCAGCAATTTCCTAGCCGGGGGTCTTCCATCTCTAACCCAGTGGCCTGCAAGTGGCCCGAAGAAACTGACCTGCTTTGCCAAGACCAGGCTAACCAGAGGCTACTTGAGACCAAAGATGCAGTTTCCCCCTTCCTTCCGGCTCTTCCTCCTTCTGTCCTTCCCCCTCCCACCCCTCAGTTTCGGGGACCCCACAGTCCTCTGCCACATGCTTCCCTTATTCTCCCAGAGGCGGCCTGTTCTTCCCTTCCTCCTAGAGTACACCCCCTTCCCCCACCCCATCTCAGGGGTCCCCTAAGCGAGTCTCTTGTCGCCTTTCTGAAGTCCACTACTCAGCCTCTTGGGGCACCACCTTCTAATCACAGAAAACAGAACGCTCCCAAGTGGAGATGTCATCAAGCAGCTTCCGGCAGTGAGGAGGGAGGTGGCCTGTTAAGAACTCTCCAAGCCCAGCCCCAAACTGGGCATCTGTTGAAATCCCCACCATGAAGGGCTGCCTCGTGGTTTCAACCCGTAAGGAGAAAGCGTGAGGCCAACTCCTGAGACACGGCTCGGCGCGGAGGAGAAGGCGTGGTCGGGAGCCGGGTCCCCCCCTCCACCCCCGGCCACGCCAGCCCCCCGGGTGCGTACATGCCTACCCTCGGGGCCTCAGGCTTCCCATCGACAGCGATAAGGCTGGCACTGAGCCTTGGGGTCAAGGACCACCCCGATTTTGAGATTCTGTTTGGAGCCTATGATCCATCTTTCTTTCCAGAAAAGTGCATATACTGAACATACCCGTGATGTCAAAAGGTTCCCAGACTCTAACCCCCTAAAACTCTCTTGGGGGGAAGCCCCCAGGGTTAGGGAGAGCTGGAGAACTCTAAGGGTGCTTTAGCGCTCAAGTCTGACTTCCTCCACCCCAAGAAAGATGCTGTGCCAGCGACATGCTCACGTCCATTTCCTCTCTGGGAGCAGATTCACTCACTCATTAACACACATTTATTAGGCTCCTGCTGAAGGCTGGTCGCTCTTCTAGGCCCCAGGGACATGGGGATGGGGCATTCTACTGCCACCTGTGCTCTGCAGGGAACCACGTAAGGGGACCTAAAGGCAGCACAGGTGTGATTTCACAAAGCGATCCATTTCCATCCTGATCTCTATTAATCCGGCCCCAGGGACGCTGGTAAATATTTCTGGTTTGGGAAACCTGTTCAAGGAAAAGGAAGGTCTAATTCCCCTTAATCCTAATATCAGCTGAAGATCTATTTTTCCAAGCCTTCCTTCTTTCCTTCTGTTCTTCCCGCTTCTCCTCTTCCCTCCCCCCGCTCCCTCCCACCCTCCCTCCTTCCTTTCCTTCCAGAATGTTGAAGGAGCTGCGATCCCAGGAGAAACAGCTCCTTTACACCTTTTTGGGGAAGGTGAGGCATGGTTTCTCACCGCTGCACGCAGGAGGGTTTGCTGGGCGGCCGAGGGAAGAAGTGAATGGTCAGCACATGCGGGAGAGGCGTGATCGAGCTGGTGAGGAACTGGAGTGGGGGGTGGGGGGCAGCTGCAAATGGAGTGACACAGTGACACAGCTCGAGGCTCTTGTGACCTCCTAGCTAGCACAGCCCCCTGCTGTGTGTGTCTCCGCCACACAGAGAACAATGCCACCCCCAGGCCATGACCACCATCAGCATCCCCGCCCCCACCCCCAAGGAACAAGGCTGTGTGAAATGAAAGGAACCTCCTACCAACGAGAACCTCGGATGACCCTAAAATATGGGACAAGGGTTGTCTGTAATCTCAGCTGTAAAAATTCGCACCACAGAAGACCATTTCCTCCATGTACACAATCACCGATGGTTTGGTTGGCACTCAAGGACAAAGCGCACCTGGGATTAACATCTAAACCTAGAAGGTGCCGGTAAATAGACGATGGTGGACAACGGGTGCTATTCAGGAAGGAGCTCATTTTGCTATTTTTTCTCTTAGACTCCACTGCAAAACAAAGCCAGATTTGTATCTGCAGAACATTCTTATAGCAACTGGAAGAAATTATCCCTTGACGAAGCTGTTGGAAAAATCAACTGCAAGAATAGCACCCGGCCTTTCCTCTAGCCATCAAATGATCTTTGCTATTCGAAGAGTCTTTAAAGAAAAAAAAAAAAAACACGCCCAGAAGAGATGCCCTATTTAAAAAGGAGGCAGTTTGTTTTGATATAACAAAGGCGGAGACATCAGAGGGAGAAACGACAGCTTCATACAAGAGAAAGAAACTTTTGGAAATTTTTAAAATAGGCAAAAAAACCCCAAACTGAATTACTACTGAAAATCTGATTGATCGGATCAAGAATAGCATTATTGCCCCCGATGCAGAGTAACATCCACTTTCCAAGGGCTTAGGAGTAAGTTTCCTAACACAACACAGGAAGTCAACGGCGCTTCGTTTTCGACCCCCGTTGTGGGGCCCTGATGTAAGACGGGATTCCTTCTGCACCATCACGAACATGAGCTTGTCCGCATCATTAGTATCTCACTGGTAATTTGGCTTGCTTGGCCACCCTCTCTCTGCTCCGTTTCTCCCACCGATTTCTTCCAGGGGTGCTCCAGTGAAGCGCCCCGCGGGGTAGGCGGCCCCGCCGGGAGCAGGCACCTCCAATCCTTCCACTGCAATCACATGGTGCCACTACTGTGCACGATCTCAGCCCTCTTCGCCTGTCCCCTGGACTGTGGCGGACACCTCCATCCACGGACTGTCTCATTACAGCACTTGCTGGGTCAAAACCTACCCACTGGGCTCCCAGCCTTTGAAGGTTCAAGTTCGAGCCTGTAGCGCAATCTGCAGCCTCCGCCACCGGCCCCCCCCGCAGGGCCCGGCCCCATTCTACCTCTCGAGCTTCATTAGGCTCCTCCCTCTTCCCACCCGGTGCCTTCTGGCCCAGCAACAGCCCGGCCCTTGGCCCTTGAACGTCTCGCGCAGCCCTTGCGTTCCTGCCTCAGCCCCCTCCCCGACAGCCCCTTCCTGCACGAGGAATGGTGTTCAAGGGCACAGGGGAAAAGGGAAGAAGGAGCTGAAATCCAGCCCACGTTCTGCTTCCCAAGCCACGCACCTGAGGTGCTACATCTACACGGAGGGACTCCCTTTGGGAATCTGCACAAAGGCTCTGCACGGCTTAGCAGTGGCCCTGTCTCTACGGGCTCGCCACATCACGTCACAATTGTCTACGCGTTCACCTCCCCCCACCCCTCCATCCCCACGCTGGTGCCCGACACACGCCTGGAACGCGCAGATGGCACTAACTGCTGACAGCCGGCAGGTTGAATGGGAGCGAGACTGTGGCTGGACACGGAGACCGGGTAGACAGAGCCTGTCTTGCTACAGAAGCTCCGAAGAGCCCAGCGCTAACCCAGAGCCTCCCACCCAGGCGGAACGTCCAGGGGCCGGGCCGGGAGAGGCTTGACTGTCCTCACACCCACGAAGACCCACAGAATGGCGTTCCAAATGGCTCCTCTCGGGGACAAAGAGGAGACGTGATTTGTCCACTCTGAAGGTGCAGCAACCAAAGGTAAGCGAGGCAGCAACACCTCTTCCCGCAGGTGGCAGGGGTTCAGAGAAGTCACGAGGGCCGCAGGAGCCGGCAGGGGACGTTCAGAAACACCCAAAGACGCAAGCAGAGCTCCTGGAATGTTGCCCAGAGCACTGAACCAATGAACCAATCCCACGGGGGGGGCGTGGAGGAAGGCAAGGCACTGAGTTACCGACTTTCAACCTGATTCGAAAACCGAAGGGGGAGGGGAGCATAGGAAAAGCCAGTCTGACCTATGAGAACAAAACCCCAGAAGGCAGTAGAGGGTCAAAATTCTGTCCAACCAGACGGTGGAGACGCTGCATCTCTGTGGCCTGGGAGGAGCCCTTATCTTCTGGAAGCGCTGGGACCACACCCAGAGGGCTGGTGGCTGACGCGAGGACATTACGAGGGCATGGCCAGCTTCGGGGAGTCACCAGGTACATTTGCATAGGTAGGAGGAAGTGTCCTAAAGCGTCACTGCCCAAAGATGCAGCCAAGGGTTGTGAAGGCTTCGAAGAGAAAGGGGTCAGTGTGACCCAGGACAGAGGCAGGGGTGTCAGCTGAGCCCCCACTTTGGGGAATAAGGAATAAGGAGAGCAGTCGCTGGAGCTGGAACTTTGGCTTATTGATTCTAGACCCCTGACAACGGTGGAGGCTTAGAACTCGGAGACGTTCCCACTCCCACCCGACCCCAAGTTACCAGCGGAGTCCTGAAAACCATACCAACCGCAGACTGCCGTGGAGGCAGTGTAGACTGTGGGAACCAGGAGGGGAGAGGCGGGGCATCCACACCAGGGTGTGGCCGCCCGGCCGCTGGAGGGAAAAGCCAAGTTACTGAAACAGAAGTCGGAGGCAAGAAAGGGAAAGAGCACAGAGCCATCAAGGTCTATAGAAGGGACTCCAGGCCTTCTGTTCTGGAATGTCTTGGAAAACGCAGGGGGATCTGGAACAAAACGCTGAATGAAACTTTCAAGAAAGAGTCACTTGCGAATTGCCGCGATCCTCCAGGCCCTTCACCACTGGCCCTTCCACAGATTTCCAGCGCGGGTGTGGGCGCCCACCCCAGGGCACCAGAGCTCGCAAGGCAACTCAGTCCCCCCCCCACCCCGGACCAGTCACCAGCGCTGGAAATCTGCGGAAGGGCCAGTATTTTAAAAGTCCAAGATACTAAATCAGGATAAAGCAGCCACACCCCCGGGGGGCATCACAACGTTTCTGGTTTCAGGATGGACGCGTACCTTTCGCCTATCTCCCACTTTTAGTGATGAGGAGCAAACGATTAGGGAGAATTCAATATTCTATTACTCTTTACCGTAGGATGAAGTGATCTTCAACCCTAGTGAAAGATAATCAGAATTTATCAGGGAGACGCTCGCTACGTGGAGATGAAAGTCTGTCTCTCACCGTGGCGTGTTAAGAAAAGCAACTGACTTGGGAACTGAATCCATCTACACCGCTCGGGGCCCGTGGGCCTGTTCCCCGAGGTGTGACAACGGAAGTAGTCATGGGAACACTGGCCTCACAGGTAGATGTGAAGTTAAAATGAGATCATGTGTGTAGAGGGTCTAATCCAGGCCCCAGAACATGCTCGATACGCAGTGAATGTGAGATAGTTCTGCGATCTCTTAAGTCGAACGTTTGTTATCACTGTAACAAACACCACTGCACAAGCACAAGTTCCCCTTGACGTTGTCAGCTGTGGGCTGAAAACTCTCCGGTGCCGAGCGATGAGAGACAGAGTCTCTGGCCTGCTGTTGTAGAAACAGCGACATGTTTGGACACACACATCGTAACGACAATCCCTAGAAATGCTTTCTTCTTTCTCAGGGTCCAGGTTGAGAGGCTGGCCTTTACGAGGACATAATTTGATTCGAGAAGCAGGTTCTGCCGGTTTCCCCGCTGTGGCTGACACCTGTGACCCAGAGTTGCTCTGAACCGCCTGCAGAGCTGGTCCGGGGGCCCAGCAGGTCCTCTGAGAGCAGAAAGTTCCAGACGCTCTGAGGCAAGGCCAAAGGACCTGAAAGCAACTCGTCGACCAAAAAAAAAACCCACAAAAACCCGACCGAAGCTCTGCAGCTGACAGAGGTGTGCACAGAGCCCGCTACGTGAGACGCTACCCAGGGTGGCTTCTGAGGTCGCCAGGTCCTCTGTGAGGGAGACTCGTTTTTCGACGGAGCAGAGTGGAAAACAGAGAGATGGGTCACATCTGTCTGGGTTTTCCCCACAGACGGTGGCGTAGAGAAGGCCCTGAGCTGAACTGGGAAAGGGACTTGAGGACGCTCCCTGGAAGGGACAGACTGAAGTCAGAGATGACCCGAGGCCCCCTCTCCCTTCCCAAAAGCAATAGGCAACGGTGTCGAAAAGTCAACAGCTGACATGTCGCAGAGAACGCAAGAAGGCGGGCCTGCACGGTGGCTGGTGGCTGCCCAGGCGGCTCGGCTCCGTTATGCAGACACGGACGCGCTTCCATTGCAGTTGGCACAAGCCTCTGCCCCGAGACCCCCTGTGCCCCCCGCTCTGGCTGCCACAATCCCTCCTCCAGGAACCCCTCACCCTCTGTGAGATACAGAGATGCAGCCACAGGGTTAACTTCTGCTCCAGGAGGCCTCTGGAAGTTTCTGATTGGTCGGGGCTGGTTGTGAAATGGTTTAAAGATCACCCCCGACCTTGGCCCCAACCCCGAAAGGGTTTATTGGTCTGCATCATCTGCAGGGGTGGGGGGTAGAGACAGAGTAGGTAGGCGGGTGGCCTCTTCCAGATCCCGGGGCCCGACCACCCACCTCGACCGCCTGCCGCCTTCTCTCGGCCACGGGCAGCCACCACGACACGAACGCCGAGCCCCCGGAGCCAGCTCGCTGCAAACCCCCGGGGCTTGCCCTATCTAGGTGGGGCAAAGGCGATGGCACGAGAGACCTCCCCACAAGGCAACACGAGCCGGGAGATTGTGAAAACCATCGACCGCCAAGGAAGGGCAGCCAGTCCGGCCATTACCTTCCCCCGCCCCACCCTGCGCCGCCTCCTTTGGAGACCGAAGGCCCTCTTTATATCACTGCCTCCAACTAGGACAGCCTCCCACTCCCCCGAGGAAAGCCCCCAAAGTCTGGGGCTTGGGCAATAAAAATGCCTACTTTCAATTCTTCGTCCCCTTTTTGTGTATTGATCGAATAACGCCTCCCAGACCACACAGTTATTAGAAGTTAAACCAAGAATACGCCATTGTGCAGGCAGAGAAGTCAGAGTGGAGAAGAAGCCAGAATGGATGATTAATGATAATGCTTGACAACTCTCTCTCTCCTTCCCTCTCCTTTTCTCTCTCTCCTCACCTCCTCCTTCCTCCCTCCTTCCCTCTCTTCCCCACTCTCTCCATCTGACACATATGCAGACGTACACACTCTCTTCTGGAAGGTACTTGAAGAAAGATATTGCCAGGAGGGGTAGGAACTATTAACAGCCCGTTAGGATAGGCAGTTGGTACAGCTGCCCCGAAGCTATGATTTTTAAACCAGTCTTTAAAAGTCCCGACCTCTGTGTTTTCAATGAGCAGCTACTGGGGTTATAGACACCTGGTTGAAAAATCGGAGACCTTCTATAGCCGTGCCAGGGTTGGGTGACTGCAGAGACATAAAAAGAGCTACGATCCATATCACACCGTGTCCCCAGGAGACGGGAGACCTGGGGGACAGGCGAAATATCCTTGGAAGAGAGACGCTTGCTCGTCACCAGGCCAAATGGTTACCACAAATAATCCCTTTCCCCAAATCACATAAACAAGCAGGGTTTTCCCAGTTTTGTACAAGAGGAGGGAGCAGAAGGCGACCAGCTGTCTCGCGGTGGATCGTCCCAACGCCTTTTCTAAAAGCCAGACAAATCCTTGATGGAAAATGTACACAGGAACTGAGCTGGCAAGAAATCAGAAGGAAACACCCAGACCCCTTTCCCCCGAGTTACACACGGAGGGCACCTCTGAAGCTCGTAATCAACCAGGAAGAGAGAACAAAGGTTGCTATATATACACTTTTAATTTTCTCGTCTGCCCAGGTGGCTCTCTGAGTTGTCGCCTCTGACTGCAAAGGAATGCCTCCACGAGAGGAAAGCCAGCCCAGTCCGAAAAATACAGTCATGTGGAATTTTTGAAAACCGCCATACGCTAGAGCCCGTATCCTGGTGGGTATCATGAAAACAGAACTCCTCCTTCTTAATTAAAAAAAAAAAAAAAATCACACAAAATGATAAAGTCTAAATCTCAGCTTTGCGGACGCTGCTGTGCCTGATGTTAACACGCACGTGAAGTAGGTCATGGAGAAAGTGGTCCCGAAGGAGACGTTACCCCGAGAGGGCAGAGGCCGGCGCGAATGTGGCCGTGAGCATCTGGGGCAGCACGGGGCTGGGGGGGGTGGGAGGGGGGGACTTACTTGGGTGTGCCCGCAGGCTTCCAGTACCGGCAGAAGAGGTACTGTCCGTCGGCATTGACCAGGTGGGGCAGGTCCTGGTAGGGAATGCTCTGCGGGGTCTGCCTGGGAGAACTTTCCTCCGGCATCCTGAAAGGATCTTCAAGCCCTTGAAAGAAAAGGAGACATTTTCCGAAGTCAGAAAGATGGCAAAAAAAAAAAAAAAAAAAAAAGAAAGAAAAGAAAAAAGAAAGAAAGAAACGGCACAGGGAGGGGGAAACGAGCCTCCCTCGTTCGGTGCCAGTGGGATTCTCAGGGCAGTTTAAAAAGACCCTCCATTTCAACGATGTTTAAAATCCCCAGACTGAAAAACCCCATTTGTTCTTAAGAAAATGCTCACTTCATTTTTTAAGTGCCTCATTACAGCTCTTTCCCCCCCTTCCCATCTGTGTTTATTTTAAATCATTTCAGGAAACTTCATCTTAAAGACTATTTTAGCTGTAATCAAGTGGAAATTATCGTCAGCTCCGTGGGTATAAAGACGCAGCTGCGAGGAGACCTGTCTGTCTTAAAACCCCCGAGGAAGTTTCAAAGGGGCGCCATAATAAGGTGGATGACACTCCAATTAATGCCTCCCGGCTGAAATTCCAAAGCCTGCACGACAAACCTGTTTCCATCATGTCCTGGCTTTTGCCTTCCCAACCACGACAGCATGGAGACTCAGAGCCGGGCAAGCAAGGGCTGCTCGCTCATCTGGGCGGACACAGGGCGCCTTCGAGCCGGCCCCCAGCCCCGGCCCCCCAGCCCCCGCCCGGCTCCCCGGAGCCAGCCTTCCGGGCTTTGGGGTGCTGAGCCCCGAGCCTGCCGCCAGCTCGCGCTGAGAGCTCCCGGGGCCCCCCTCCCCCTGGGTCGGGGAGCAGGCGCGCGCGACGCCCCGGTGCTAGCTCAGGTCATCACTTTCCCCGCACAAATCCACGGAGGGGGTCGGCGGGGAGAGGGGCTGGCGAGCGCGGCGCCCCTGCCGCGAGCCTGGGAAACTCGCCCCGCGCACGGCGAGGCGCCTCGCACACGCACAAATGCGGGTCCCCGAGGCTCCCGACAAACTTTGCTTCCTGCGTGTCTCCGGCTGCGCGGGGCACGGAGCCCCGCGGCTGTCACCGGGGACGCCGCGGGGGAAACCGGAGACGGCGCCGGGCGTGTTTGCGGGGACGGCGGGGACCGGGGACAAGTTGGTTCGGGGGCTGGTGCGAGCGAGCCGGGAGGGCGCGCGCACCCAGAGGCGCGCGCCCCGCCGTGCACGCGCGCGCGCGCGCCAGGGGCGCGGGAGCCCAGGCCGAGCACGGCGGGGACCCCCGAGGCTGCTCCCCGCGGCGGGGACTGCACGTGCAGGCTGGGGCGGGGGCCGGGAGGCAGTTACCGGGGCCACGAGCGCCGCTGTCGCGTTCCCCGAGCGCCGCGGGTCCTCGTCTGCGCCGGGCCGAGCTGCGCGCCACCGGCTCCGCGGCGACAGGGCGCGGCGTCTGCGCTGCCACTTTATCCCCGGGCCGCTCGGCGGCGGGGGCGGCCCCAGGTGGGTGGGGACGCGCGGGACCGGCGGCGCGCGGTGCGGGAGGCGGCGCCCGGGGCCCACGTGTGCCCGGGCCGCGGGGAGGAGCGGGGGCGCAGCCCGAGGACCCGGCCACGGCCACGCGCTCCTCCCCTCCCTGCCTCGGGGGAGGCCGCGCCCCGGGGTGGCCGCCCAGGGGCCGTCACGAGGCCTGGAACCCAGCCGCGCTCTCCCGAGTGTCAGCGCCGGAGGGCTCGCCACACCCACGCGCAAGACACCTCGCGCACACAGACCCACGTAGGGACACGGGCTCCACCCAGTATGCACGCGTGCACGGACCCACGCGCAGACAGCACAGCACAGACAGAGGGACTCGTGCAGATGCATGTAGGCACTGCATGCACCGTGCAGGCAGACACGCACCCAGACTTCCCCGCAGGTACACACGCAGACACGCACACAACATGCCACACACAGCCCCCGAGATGCTCAGTCCACAAAGACAGGCCGGTGACATCCACAGAGACCCAGACACACCCAGAAACACAGAGCCACGCACACAGAGCCACACGTAGACCTCAAGGAGACACGCACATGTGGGCCAACTCTCCTGGACAGACACACTCACACATGGTCAGACACACGCATAAAAAGCTGGGGTGGGGGTGCACGAATCCCCAGGAGGTAGGGTAAAGGCAGACGAGTGTAGCCTCGCCCCAGCAACCGTCCCCACGATCCAGGAGGCCGCCCCGCATGCGGTCTCTGGGGCATCCGCACAGGCCCCGGGGAGGTCCGAACCTGACCCAGTACAACTAGCAGCACAGGCTGTGGCGGTGCAGGAACCCAGCTGGGTTTAGGGTCCAGGCCACCGGCTCCAGCTCCTCCGTTTGTCCTGCGAGCCTTAACCTCCTCACCTGCAGCCGGGGCCGCCACAGGAGCGTGACCCCTGTCCCCAGCTCGCACTGACCTCAGCTGGCCTCTGCGCCTTTCCTTCCTTCATAAATAACTCTACACCATAGCAAATGTTGAAAAGAATTGCTGTACTCACTCCAGAAACTCCAGAAACTGGTGTCTCATTGTCACACTGTCTGCGTGCAGGGGCCCAGGCCACTTAGAGCCTGTGATCTGACTTAAGAAATGAGACAATATGGGGCGCCTGGGTGGCTTAGTCGGTTAAGCGTCCGACTTTCGCTTAGGTCATGATCTCGCGGTTCGTGGGTTCGAGCCCCGCGTCGGGCTCTGTGCTGACTGCCAGCTCGGAGCCTGGAGCCTGTTTCAGTCTGTGACTCCCTCTCTCTCTGACCCTCCCCTGCTCACGCTGTCTCTCTCTCTCTCCTAGAAATAAATAAAAAACATAAAAAAAAAAAAAAGAAAGTAATGAAACAATAGCCTTTGAGAAGCTATGGGTTGTAAGTGCCACCAAGTGGCTCAGCCAGCTCTCTGACCTCTGGCAGGTCACCAGGCCTGGGACAGAGGAGCTACATGCATCTCGTAAGGGCAGCTTTACAATCTCCACGCAGGACAAGCCTCGAGGGAGCGATCCTGCGGCAGGTTGCTGGCGGAGCCCTCAAGCTGGCCATGCTAAATACACCGGATTCACTTGGATGTAAGTTATTGGGGGGGTGGGGCATCTGGGGATCTGATGGATGGGGGGGGGCAAAGCTCACCTTGTACACAGCTGTGTTTTCAGTGTTTTCCAGCTCCAGCATTCCAAAATTTTAAATAGACAGTGTTAAAGGTTTGAGGACAGAGTTTGCTGAAGTTGTCAGCAGAGCCTCTGTAGAAATGGTGGTAGAGAGGGGCGCCTGGGTGGCTTAGTCAGTTGAGCGTCCGGCTTTCGCTTGGGTCGTGATCTCGCGGTTCGTGGGTTCGAGCCCCGCGTCGGGCTCTGTGCTGACTGCCAGCTCGGAGCCTGGAGCCTGTTTCAGTCTGTGGCTCCCTCTCTCTCTGATCCTCCCCTGCTCACTCTGTCTCTCTATCTATCTACTAGAAATAAATAAAACATTGAAAAAAAAATATTGAAATGGTGGTAGAGAATTGGAAGCTCTGTGTCCTTGGTCACCAACATAAAGGAGAGCGTGGTATGTGGTCAGAAGGTTGGGAAACCATGAGTTAAGACTCTGAGACTCTGCTGTTCTGTATCTGGCTATGTTTTTCATTAAACTTAAAAAAAATATTTATTTATTTATGAGAGAGAGACAGAACGTGAGCAGGGGAGGGACACAGAGTACAAAGCAGCTCCAGGCTCCGAGCTGTCAGCACAGAGCCCAGCGCGGGGCTCGAACTCACCAACTATGAGATCATGATCTGTGCCGAAGTCGGATGCTTAACCGACTGAGCCACCAAGGCGCCCCTTAATTAAACTCTTTATTTTGAGATACAGGTAGATCCGGATGTAGTTGTTAACAAACAGTCCAGAGAAATGCTGTGTACCCTTTACCCAGTTTCCCCCGATGGTAACGTCTTATGAAACAGTAGGACGATATCACAACCAGGATATCGACACTGATGCAGTCTAGATGCAGAACATTCCATCGCCACAAAGATCTCTTGTGTTGCCATTTTGTAACACGTCTACTTCCTTCCCACCCCCATTCCCTTCATAAGCCCTGCCAAGCACTAATTATGTCTCTGTTTCTGAAACTTTCCCATTCGAGAATGTTCTATAAAGTGAGTCACACAATATGTGACCTTTGAGGATTCACCTTTGCCCTCAGGGATCTCCGGGTGGTGTGGGTAGCATCCTATGGTGTGGACATACCACACAGTTCATTGAGGGACTTCTGGGTCATTACCAGCTTAGGGCTGTCACAAATAAAGATGCTTTTGGCGCTCCTGTAGAGTTTTTTTGTGTGAACACAAGTCCTCATTTCTCTGGGATAAATGCCCAGGAGGGCAATTGCTGGGCTGTGAGGAAATTACATGTTGTTTAAGAGCCCGCCCAAAAGTATTACAGAGCGGCGGTACCATTTCACATTCCCATCGGGGATGTGTGAGAGGTCTGGGTTCTCAGAGTCCTTGTCAGCACCTAGTGTCGTCATATATATATATATATATATATATATATATATATATATATATATATATATATATATATTTATCTATATATTTATCTATTTTAGCCTTTTCCTCCCCACCGCTTTTCTCCTTCCCTCCCTTTGGGACTCAGATAATGTATTAGATCTTTCATTATAGTCCTATAGGTCTCTGAGTCTCTCTTCATTTGTCTTTCCATCTACTTTCCCTCTGTCGTCCAGACTTTGTAATTTCCAGTGCCCTGTCTTCCGGTTCACTGCATCTTTCTTCTTTCTCCTCCATCCTGCCTCTGAACCCATCCTCTGAGCTTTTTTACTCCAGTATTGAACTTTTCAGTTCTACAACTGCCATTTGGAAATTCTAATGAAGATTAGATCTTCTCTTCCTAGGCAGAGACTCGCCATTTTTCATTAGTTTCAGCCATGTTTGTAATTGCTCCTTGGAGCACTTTCATCACAGCTGCTTTAAGATCTCTGTTCTTTCAGGTGGCATCTATCGATTGTCCTTTATCATTCAATTTCAGATCTCTCTGGTTCTTGGGGAGATATGTGATGATGATCTTATATTATGTTGTGAGACTCTGGATCTTCTTTAAAGCTCCTGTCTTAGCTGGTCCTCTCTGGCACTGCTGCGGGCCAGGGGACGGGCAGGTGGCCGTGTGGCCTCATTGCTCCGTGTGGGACTAAACAGCTAAGTCTTGGTGGGTGTGGGCGTGGGCTACCTTTTTCTTCTGTGTTGTTTGACTAGTGTAGAAAGGCCAATGTCTGAAACTTTACTGGCTTGTTCAGCTTTCTCTCTCCTTGTCTTTAGGCTGGAAAGAGTGGGCTTTGGTTAAGTATCATTTGGTCTGTGCCTTTGGCATTTCTGGGTTGCTGGCTTCTCTAGCTCCAAAACTGGAGTATGTGAGGCAAAACAAAAACTCGGGAACTCGCCACCGTGTCATTCCTTGGCTCCTGAGGTCTCTAGTCGGTCTGCCTTTTCTCTCCCCTTTCAGAGTCTCTTTCAGTTCGGTTTATAGATGACGTCCAGGGTTTTCAGTTGGACTCAGCAGGGGGAATAGGGAAGAACACATCCCCTGTACCACTGCAGACGCAGACGTCCAGTATCTGCTATATATGTCAGCAATTCCTACCAGTGCACGTGCCCAGAGAGACTCAGAACCCAGCCTCTCCAGACCAGACCACTCTAGAAACAGCAGTGTCCCAGAAAAGTCCAGTTGGCAGGATCTGCCCCTATGGCCTGGGATGAAAAGGCAGGGCAGAGATTCAAGCACAATCAGTGTGTTTCTGCTCCCACTAGTGTCTTGTGTGGCCTTGCAGAGATGCTCTGAAGTTTGAGCTGAGTGGAACACGCTGGAAACACCTGTGGGGAGGAAGGCAGTAGGAGCAAACTGGGAGGCGATAGGAAAGCCAGGAGTTTCTCTTATTAGAAATGTTGGTATATGCGGGGCGCCTGGGTGGCTTAGTCGGTTAACCGACTGATCTCATGGTTCTCATGGTTCGTGGGTTCGAGGCCCGTGTCGGGCTCTGTGCTGACTGCCAGCTCAGAGCCTGGAGCCTGTTTCAGTCTGTGACTCCCTCTCTCTCTGACCTTCCCCTGCTCGCGCTGTCTCTCTCCCTGTCTCCTAGAAATAAATAAACATTAAAAAAAAAAAAAGTGTTGGTATGTGCAAATTAACTCCTACAGCTTTGTGCAACCACAGGAATGTGGGCGGCTGTATATTTCAATGACAGATCACTCTTGGATGGACAGAAGTGGAGGTTGGGAGTGGAGCTGGTAAGCAGAGTGAATGATGAAAGATGTAAGACTTTGTACAACTTTAGAAGCAAATGAAGGTGAGCGAAAACACGTGAACTCTGAAACACGTGAACTCTGAAACACGCTCCATGGACTAGCTGTGTAACTTCTGGCGACTCAGGGTGACATGAATATGCACTCTGGGCCGTGGCCACGGTTAGTTCAGATCGCGTCTAGGCTGTGCTCAGCACGGTGTCTGGTGGGCAACCAGCTTGCACTAAATCAAGAGTAGAAGGGCGTGGTCTAAGGAAAGGTACTTTTTTATCTGGCCAAGATTTTTCGTGTGAATTTTTTAAATTGGGAGTTTCGCATGCAAATCCAGATTCCTAGCTTCTCTTGAAGAGCAGAGGGGTGCGGTCACGAGGGACCGTTGGTGTTGGACGTATTGACTATGAGGGGCCTGTAGGGGAGGCTGGATTTGTGGGTCCAGAACTGAAGAGAAAGGTCAGGCCAGAGTTGTGGGAGGCTCAGAAATGATCTCTGCATCTGCGAGATAGAGCACACTCACCTCCGCAGAGCAGGCAGGTGAAGGCGTGACTTGGTGTCCTGTGTGGGAGTTTGAGCTTGGCCAATGCTATGCTTTCAAAATGTTTGAATTCATGGCCAACTTTTAAAAACCAGGACACTTCACACAATAGTGCTGATCCCTGGATTTCCTCTAAAAGGCAAAAGGCCTGTCAACATGAAATTCATTCTATGAGGCCAGCATTACCTTGCAACTAGATGAAGACATCACAAAAAAGAGAACTATAGGTCAATATCTCTGATGGACATAGAGCAGGACATAACTCCTGCTCGACAAAATATTAGCAAACTGAATCAAATAATGCATTAAAAAAAATAACTCACCACAATCAAGTGGGGATTTATTCCTGGGACGTAAGCATGGTTCAATATTCACGATTCAATCAACGTGACACAGCACATTAGTATGAGGAAGGCTACAAACCATATGATGACTTTAGTCAATGTAGAAAAAGCATTTGACAAAGCACAACATACGTTCATGATAAAAGCCTTTGTTTTGTCAGCAGTTTAGAGAGAACATACCTCAACGTAATGGGGCGTACATATATGAAAACCCCACAACTAACATACGACTCGGTTATGAAACACTGAGAGCTTTCCCTCTAAGGTCAGGAAGAAGACGGGGATGCCTACGGTCACCACTTTTATTCAGCATCGTGCTGGAAGTCCTCGCCACAGCAGTCAGACAAGAAAAAGGAATAAAAGGCATCCAAATTGGCAAAGAAGTAAAACTTTCACTATTTGCAGATGACGTGATACTAATGACAATGAGATATCCCCACACACCTGTCAGAGTGGCTAAAATCAAAAGCACAAAAAAACGGCAAGTGCTGGCGAGGATGCGGAGAAAAAGGAACTTTCGTGCATTATTGGTGGGAATTCAAACTGGGTCAGTCACAGTGAAAAACAGTCTGGAGGCCCGGGTGGCTCAGTTGGTTGAGCTTCAGACTCTTGAGCCCTGTGTTGGGCTTGTGCTGAGTGTGTAGCCTATTAAGATTCTCTCTCTCTCTCTCTCTCTCTCTCTCTCCCTCCCCTCTGCCCACCTCCTCTGCTCTCTCTCTAAAATAAAAGTAATTTTTTAAAAAAAATTTTACATGTTTTTTTTTGAGAGAGAGAGGAAGCATGAGTGGAGGAGGGGCAGAGAGAGGGAGACACAGAATCTGAAGCAGCTCTAGGCTCTGAGTTGTCAGCACAGAGCCCGACACGGGGCTCGAACCCACGAACCGCGAGATCATGACCTGAGCCAAAGCTGGACGCGTAAACGACTGAGCCCCCCATGCGCCCCTAAATTTTTGTTTTGTGAAAAAGCTAGCCCTTGAGAGTCTGGTTGGTGTCACCGGGTCAGAACCCGAGAGTGGGGGTAGGTGTTGGTGGTGGCAGGCAGGGTGTGATGTGCCTTTCTAGACTTTTTGGCTCCTCTGGATGTGCAAGTCAAAGCCTGATGCGCAGTAGCGGACACAGGAGGAGAGTCAGGGCTTGGAAGTAAATGGCGCTTGATGTCACGGGAGTGGATTCGATTGCCCAGGAACCGTGAGCTGGAGGGAGAAGTGGGCCCAGGGAGATCCTTGTGCGAGGGAGGAGGGCGCAGGGGGGAAGGGGAGGGGGAGGAGGAGGGGGAGGACTCAGATGAGGAGAGTTTGCCCAGGTGACAGAAACAGAAGAAGATTCCTTGAAAGGCGTGTTTCCCAGGACCCAGGACCCAGAGGGGCACCAGTGTTATGAGAAGGACCAGCAGAGCCTGATGCTGTCTAGAGTCAAACAAGACGGCTGGAACGCATTCCATAAACAAGGAGCTCATTTGCGGCCTCGGAAAGAATCTAGTTCATGGATGAGCCGGGGCACGCAGGACCCCTTAATCCCCGTCACCTGTGTAACCCATCCCCTAGCCCTCTTCCCGCTGGTGACCGTCACCAGGAAGGCAACAGCCTGCACTGAGCTACGAGGTGGGTGGAAAAAAATCGAGATCATGACCTGAGTTGAGGTCAGACACTTAACCGACGGAGCCGCCGAGGCGCCCCGTGGTTTCTGTTCTTTCTGCTTCTGCGAGCGGGGGGTCACGAAGAACCCTGCCTCGCTCACGCGCCCGGCTGGGAGAGAGCAGGTTAGCTGCCTGGCCCAGGAGAGGCCGGGCACAACGCAGTGTCGCCGTTACTAAGCTAAGGGAATATTTGCACGTTTGAAAAGTTATGAGTCACTTCCCCACCCCTGCGCCCTCGATTCTGTCCCCAGGCAAACACCTCTGGAGGTCCTTGCGTGGCTTCCTGGAAATGCTCTGAGGCCCGAGGAGAGTGGAACATGCCAGAAATACCTGCGAGGGAGAGAATTAGACACCAGAAAAGAAGGCGTCAGAGGGAGTCGCTGCTGCATTTCTGGCGGCTCCATCGTGCTGGGCTCTTTGAAGCGGCGGGACCAAACTGAGTGCGGCTGTGAAGCACCTCCCCAGGGGAGCGGGGACCTCTGTTGCCTCAGTGGCCCCCGCGAGCGGCCTTCTGCACTTGACTTTGTGCAGGTTTGCGCTGCCTCCACGAGGACAGCGTCAGGACGGAGCTGGATTCAGGACGCCGGCTGGTGTCACAGAATTGTGTTGCGAGGGGAAAACCCCACACGTCTGGTGACCAGGGGTGTCAGAAGGGAAATGTTCTGTGTGACAGTACAGGAGATGTTTGGAGAGAAGAAGCGGGTTTTCCCCTACTCAGGAGGACGACCGGGTTTTTCCAGAACAAAGAGAAGGGGAAAAAAGAAACACTTTGTGCTATAGGCAATGCCTACTGAGACCGGACAGTCTGAACATGGGTTCAGGACAAGTCATGAACCTGACGGTGAGACAGAGAGGTCATAAATATTCTTAATGTTGCTGGGCCACGGTGCGTTCATTCTGCTGCTCCGTGTGATTGAAATGGTTGTAAAAATCCCACCCCCCCACCCATCATATCTGCCTTGGCTCCTTTCCCTCTTTTTCCCACGGAACTTTAAGCTCCCTCTTCATAAATTCTTCCCGTAGACATTTAGCGCCACTGATGCCCATGGTTAGGAAAGGGTGCCTGGGTGGCTCAGTCATTTAAGCATCTGACTCTTGATTTCAGCTCAGGTCATGATCTCGAGGTTCATGGGTTCGAGCCCCGCGTCAGGCTCTGTGCTGACAGCTCAGAGCCTGGAGCTGCTTCCGATTCTGTGTCTCCCTCCCTCTCAGCCCCTCCCCCGCTCACGCTCTGTCTCTCTCAAAAATAAACATTAAAACTGAAGTTAAAAAAGAAAAAAGAATCATGCAGGCAAAACAAAACAGGGAGTTTTTAATCCTTTCCAAGTGGTTCCCACTGAGGTGGCACCAAGTGGACTCAAAATAGGGAGGAAAGTGAATAGGTGCCTTTGCCAATGCTGCCACCCACGTCACAGCGAACCCGCCCGGGGCTCTGACCGGGAGTTTTGCAGCTCGGGAAACTGCCCGAGCGGCAGAACCAGGCCCTGGACCTGCTCCGCCCGTGCCCGGTGTTCGGGCCTGAGCCGCAGGCTGGCGCGTGGACCCAGGCTGATGGGGAAAAGGCATGCTGGTGTTCAGGAGCCGGGGTCTCAAATAACCCAACTCTGTGGTGGGAGAGTCCCTCTTCGCTCTCGTCTTTCCGGTGATGAGCAGCAAGCAAAGTCTTCATTAGGTTTTCACGCGTCCGGAATATTCCAGGGTTTGTGCATCTTCCTTTTTAAACCAGTGGGCTTTCTTACTATTCGTTTTAGCTGTAGGGTTACCTTAAATGTGTGGGAAGTGTTCATTTTCTACTTAAAGAAATCTTTTAAAAGTAAATGGAGTTTGGGGCGTCCGGGTGGCTCAGTCGGTTAAGCGTCCGACTCCTGATTTTGGCTCAGGGCATGATCTCACGGTTTGTGGGTTTGAGCCCCGCGCTGGGTTCTGTGCTGACAGCTCAGAGCCTGCTTGGGGTTCTCTCTCTTCCTCTCTCTCCCTCTTCCATTCCTCCACTCACACTCTGTCTCCACCCAAAAAAAGAAACATAAAAAAATAAAAATAAATGGAGTTTAAAACATGGGTTGATTTAAAGAAAGATACTAAGTAAACTACAGAGCACGTGGGACGCAGATATTGCAGGTCAGAATGTCGGTGGCGCCGGTGAGACTGGGGTGAAATGCTGGGAGGAGCGGGTGTGGGCCCGGTGCCTCCCCACCTCCTGCTGCGTCTCTAACCCGGCTCCAGCTCCTCCCCCCAGTCTGCCACTGCACTTCCGCCTCGGCTTTCTGTGGGTGAGGACAGAATTGGCCCAGAAGGTCTCCAGGGGTCTTTCCCAGCTCTCAGAAACAGTCTGTGGATGGCTATTTTTGCTATGTATTGAAGCACCCGCACCAGCCCTACTGGGAAAGTCCATTAAGCACAATCAAATCTACTAAGATGAAAAAACTGGTTCCCACCCACCCACCACCTTCTTTAAATGCACTTGGCAAGTCCAGAAAGCCAGCAATTAGTAATTGGGCGCAATCGCTATAACGAGATCTGCACTCAGCAGTAGAGGAAAAATTCCCGCACTGACTAATCTGGTTAATGGAGCAGTTAAAAGTTATACATGCTGAAAAATAGTCCTTTGGGGTCATTATGAGCACAAATAAAATGGACCCCTGCTAGTATGTAACAGTGGCAGGCCACACGTGTGTATTTTTCTACTTTGCTTTTTGCAAAAAAAAAAAAAAAAAAATTCTGACTTCTTTCGAAATAGATGCGACTGATTGAGTCGCATCTAGGTTTTAGTCTTTGAAGGCAAATGAGGTAGTGGTTATGATTAGGCAGGGAAAGTCCAGGAATGGGTTGAGAAACTGCAGAGACTGTTACATATGTATAGATATTTCCAGATCATCTAGGCAAGGTCGGGGAGGAAAGGAGTGCACTGCATGGTTTTTCTAAACAACAGCATGTTTTTTTTTTCCTGGTCTGTTTTTAATTGGCTGGTTTTGGTCAAAGAGGCCACCCGTTGTGTCTGTTAAAGGCTCAGACCCTGGGGTCTGACTCGGCTTGGGGACTCACAAGCTGTGTGACCTTGGGCAAGTTACTTAGCCTTTCTGCGGCTTCCATTTCTTTATCAGTAAAATGGAGGTTACAACAGAGCCTGCTTCAGAGAATTGTTGTGAAGAGGAAATAAATTAACACAGTCAAGTACTTGGAACAGTGCAGGGCCGGGGCACCTGGGTGGCTCAGGCAGTTCAGCAGTTAAGCACAGACTACTGATTTCTGCTCGGGTCATGATCTCAGTTTGTGGGGTAGAGCCCCATGTTGGGCTCTGCTCGGAGCCCACTTGGGATTCTCTCTCTGGCTCTGCTCCTCCCCCACTGGTATTGTTTCAAAATAAACATTTAAAAAAAAGAACAATGCTTGGCATATAGTAAATGCTGAATGTATGAGCTGTAGTAGTACTAGAGGTAGTAGTAGAATATAGCCTCAACTCTGCCCTCCAAGTTGCCTTGTAGATACCACACACCTGAGAAGTCTCTCTTCTGAAATCACGTTACCGTATACGATATTAAATGTACATTTCAGCGTGCACCAAGCGAAACTGGCCAGCCTGGGGTAGGATTTTACAGCTGGAAGATGTCCAGGACGTTATAGAATCTAGAACCATCATTTTCTAGGTAAAGCACCTGAGACCAGAAAGGTAAGGTGACTTGCCCAAGGTTGTACAGCAAGTTGGTGGCCAAATCTGATTAGAAAGAGTCCCCGGCCCCACCTCTGGCATCTCCCGGAACTATTTCCATCATCTCCTTTCGTTCCTAACGGGTTCTTAGTGTTCCCACTGTGAAAGGCGGTTGGAAACCAGGAACACGCTGGGGTCTCTCACGCGCGCCCCACCACAGACCTGGGTCAGACTTCACACTCCTTTGTTCGTGTGTTGCCCACCAGGCAAGCTTACTGCTTTCTCACAACAGCTGCAGTTCCTTTAAAGGAACCCTCCACCACTAGTGTGAATTCTTGGGGCAAATGTCAGTCGAGGTGCCCCCACTCACTCTCGCCAACCAAGGCCCACGGGAGCCACCGCGCTGCCCCTGACCACCTCCTGAGCAGAGGGACGGGAGGCCCAGGAAGAGCTCACTCACTCTATGAGCAACCCGGCAGACCTCCAGCGAAGTCCCCTTGGCCTTGCGCCCGCCATATTTGATTTCTGTTGCTTGCCACCAAAGCACCTTGGCAGATACACCTTGACCTGTTGACTTAGCCTTTCGGAGCCATGAGGAACTGGCCGGTGGAAGGACGGCGGGCGACAGGGGGGTGGGAAGGGCAGGGGGTGCTGCCGAGGTGTCTGTGGAGAAGGAGACTGGCAACTAAGGAGTCTCTTCAGATCAGCCTGGCGGAGGCCCAGCGGCTGCAAGACTGAGGAACAGGAATTCTGTCGGTGGAGAAGCTGGCCTACTTAAGTCCCCAGGACAGGGGTGGGGGGTGTGTGTGTGAGGTAGCTGACGGCTGGGAAACAGGAAGCAGAAAATGGAGAGGGGAAGCCTCCCCGACTCCCTCCTCCCGCGGGGAAGTCCACCAACAGCCACAGCAAAACAACAGGGAGCCCTTAAACGTGAATCAAAACATGGTTTTAGGGGCAGCCCTGACGGTCGAAGTCAGTTTTCGCTTATTCTTTCTTTCCTTCATTTACCTCGGACTCCGCAAGCGGCCGCGACCTGCCAGACGTCGCGCCGGATGCTGGGGTGTATGGGGCCGAGGCGGCCATGCTTCCCCCCGGGGGACTCGCAGCCTGATGCGCCAGAGGGACGAGAGAGCTGCACTCACAGCCAGGGAGGTGAGCGTGTGTGCGCGCGGAGCACAGAGGACAGACCCATGGCTCGTACGAGGAATCGTGTGATGGCAACGTTCGTCGTCAGCAGCCAGAGGAGGGTGTGGGAAGGCAGGGAAGGCTCCAGGCGAGCGGCCCAGCCTCCCTCCGGCTCCTGTGCTGCCCAGGCTTTGGCCGGCACCAAAGGGTCTCGAGTAGGCCCAGGGAGGCTTTGCTCTGGCTCCCGAAGTCCCGAGGGTTGAGCAGCCAGGCCCCCTGGGGACGTGCACAGGAGCCTTACTACCAGAGTAGCGCCCACGGGCCGGCGGCATCAACCTGTCCCGCGGATCTCAGGCCCTTCCCCAGACCCGCAAACCACAGGCTGCATTTTCACAAGGTTCGCAGGTGGTCCATAAGCATGTCAACTTTTGAGAAGTGTTAGTCTAGTCAAACCGTAGGGTGAAATCCTGAGATACTCGTTTAACGGAAGGGTATTTGGAAGGACTCGGGTCGGGAACCGAGCCACCCCAGCCAGGACTAGTGTCCACAAGTGTCCTCGTGATGAGCAGGGCCACTGACGGGGGAGGGGGTGGGGTGGGGCAGGAGGACTCAGTCAGGACACATCCCTGTGGGTTGAATTTATCATAGAGTCAGCGGGTAAGATGCAGAAAGCCAGTTCCGTCCAAATTTCAGTTCAGTGACTTGATTTTCGGGATTAGTCCTTCTCATGCAATATTTGGGACCTAGCGACACTATAACGTTATTATTGTTTATCCTAAATTCAGACGCAACTGAGCATCCTGTGCTTTTATTTACCCAATCTGGCAACCCCAGTCTACCCGGCCCCAAGTTCCACCTCTCAACACCAAAAAGGGCTTCACATTATTAAAACAAAGGGATTAAGAAGACCCAGCAGGACAGAATGAGTGACTTAAAGTTAGAGATGTGTATATAATTAATTACAATATTTTCAACCCAGATATGAATGTAGTTGAACCACCAGTTTCTTTCCACAAAAGTATAAGAGCCAGAGATAGCAGAGATTTTGTAATAATAACATTGGCTCTCTACCTACCATCACATAGACCATAGACCCAAAAGTGACACAGACTTTAAACACGAATAGAAGAAAATGGAGGAGAATCTCTTTGCGACCCAGGCGAAGCAGAGAATGTCTTCAATTAAGTGTTAAAAGCACACAATGTAAAATGATTCGATTATGTCAAAATTAAGGATTTTCTTCCAACAAGCGACTCCAAGGGCAAGTAGGGGAAAATAAAGAAAAGGTGAAAACATTTGCCAAGACCAGTTAGGGATTCAGTTATAAAAGTCACACGGAACTCTTGCAACTCTTGCAGGGGATTTCTAGAAACAGAATCTCCAAAAGCTCACGAGCACGTTGAGGAGGTGCTCCGAGTCATCAGCATCCGGGAATTGCACGATTTGCTGACATGAGCACTGTGTTCGCCTGGCATCAGGTAAAAGCTGGGCCACGGGGTGTGGGCAGGGGCGGGATGGGGCTGCCTGGCCGCTGGGAGCCGACAGCCACTCTCAGCAAGTGCATGCCCTCCCCACCCCGCCAGCCTCTGGCGTTCCAGTGCTCTCACAGGTCCGCGGGGGGAGCACAGTCCTTTGGCAAGGACTGTCCAGGTATGTGGAATGGCCACCACTGGGGCCCTGGACACACCCCAGGAAGTCACACGGAATTCCAAGCAACGGTCAGACACACCCACGGTAACAGGATGGATCTTAGAGACGGCACTTGGTGAACAAAGTGGAAAACAATCAAATCTAGAGCAGACTTCCACAGATATGTGTTTAAAATCATGGCCACTCCACAGAAAACATATTTTAAAAACATGAACTATAAACAGAAAAGAAGGGCTATGTTTGTTTTGGAGAACTGGGAGATACAGAAACTGGTCAATGGAAAAAAACACTGAAAAGTAATAACTAAACAGCAAACAAAAAATAATAAGTAAAGAAGAAAGAAGAAAAGTAGACAGAAAAGAAAGAACCGACTGTGATACAGTAGCGTGAAGCGAGGGGGTGATGGGCTCAGGCCTGGGCACCTGAAATCCAAAGCTAAACATGTAAATCTATAAACAGATAATGACAAGCGTCTACAGTCACTGTCCTCTTCCCCTTTGGGATTCACTCTGAGGTTCTCGCTTCTCCCCAGGACGCGGAGGGCCGCCTCCTTGGGCTCTGCTTACCCTGAGGTCTGCTCCCCAAGGCTGCTCGGTCTTCCTCGGACGTGTGTCTCTGCACTTTAAGAGTTCATGCCTTGCTTCCTCTGGTCCCCGGCCCTTCCCTTGGTCTCACAGACACAGGGTGGCGCTTGGCCCAGCCCCGCTCTGACTGGTGATCTGAGCGGCTCACATTCTGGGTCTTAATCAATGGATTTGGAACAGAGAAGCAGAGCGCCAGGAAAACTCCCTTCTGGCCCTGGCGTCCTCCGCAACCTTGAGTGGGGGAGGGAGTCTCAGCATTTCTATTGGAAAGTTTTCCTTAGATATTTACATGTTTTAATGTTTATTCATTTTTTGAGAGACAGAGACAGAGAGAGAGACACAGAGAGAGAGAGACAGAGAGAGAGAGAGAGAGAGAGACAGAGTACGAGACGGGGAGGGGCAGAGAGAGAGGGAGACACAGAATCTGAAGCAGGTTCCAGGCTCTGAGCTGTCAGCACAGAGCTGGATGTGGCGCTCGAACCCACAAACCCATGAGATCATGACCTGAGCTGAGGTCAGACGCTCAGCCGGCTGAACCCCCCAGGCGCCTCCCAAAATAGTCCTTAGGTGGCTCTCAGGAGCTTTGCAGGTTGCAAACTACTGATGTTAAAAAAAGAAAATCCATAAGATAGCAGGAAATAAAAGTAGCACATAGAAATCAATAGCCTTTAAATACATATACATATAAATCTCTATTTATATACATAAAACAATCAGAGAATATTAAGGAAGAGAAAATCCTCTTTCCAATAACAACAAAGGAGGTAAAATATTTAGGATACACTTAGAAATATGCGAGGGGCACCTAGGTGGCTTAGTCGGTTGAGCGTCTGACTTTCGCTTAGGTCATGATCTCGCGGTTCGTGGGTTCGAGCCCCGTGTCGGGCTCTGTGCTGACAGCTCAGAGCCTGGAGCCTATTTCAGTCTGTGACTCCCTCTCTCTCTGACCCTCCCCTGCTCACACTCTCTCTCTCTCTCTCTTTCCTAGAAATAAATAAAAATCTTAAAAAAAAAAAAAAAGAAATATGTGAAACTCACATCGCCTTTGAAAGACAGGGGTGGGGGGAGGAATGTAAGTGGAAGGACATTCCTTGTTCTTAGAACGACAACATCATGAAGATGCCAGTTTTCGTTAACTTAATGTATAAGGTGTTTAAACAATCCCAACAAAAATAGCAACAAGCTTCTCTGTGGAGTTAGACCATAGACACCAGAGCTCTTAATTTAAAAAATGCAAGACTTGCATGACTGTCTGAGAGGCAAGAACGTGTCACCGGATGCCGAAGCACACCTTTCCAGATCGCGCGGTACCGCACATAAAAACACCAGCAGAGCAGTGGGGAAGAACAGAACTGAAAACAGACCCAGCCACGTCGAGGAACCTGGTATTTGATAAAGGTGGCATCGCAGATCACTGGGGCTTTTTAGCAACCAGCCCTGGACAACTTAGTCGGCTGTCTGGGAAAAGGCAACCCAGTTCACACCTCACCCAAGAACAAATTCCAGAGGGATCGGGGATCCAGACACGAAAAAAGGAAATCACACAGCTATTGGAAAACCACTGGTATTAAGGGGTTCTTGGGTCCCTCCCGATGGTGAGCTGCTGGGATTCCAACTCTCCAGCAAGTTAACTTAAGGGAGAGGGCGCCCCTAAGAACAAATACATCTTATGGTTTTCAAGCCACCTCTAGCTCACCTGCCTGCACAGCACGGGACACTGCCGTGATGCACACAATGCATTTAAGCCATATTTGTGGTGAAGACGGCCGGCACTCGTGGGCACGCCACTAGACTACACTTTCCAGACACCCTTGTAGCCTCGGGAGCTCCTGGCCAGTGCGATGTGGAGGGAAACGATCCCCACCATGGTCACATCTGCCCTATGCAACCTCTCTCCCTTTCTGCCAGCCAGGTAAGACGTGAAGGAGACCTAAAAGATGGTGGAGCCGAGCAATGCAAAGAGGCCAGGCTCCTGAACGACTGCGTGGAGCAGAGAGCACCCCCCGTCCCCCCACATAGCCTGCACTGAGCCGTGGAGCAAAGGAGCAGAAAGGAGGGGCCTGAGGCCACTGAGAGCTGGGTTCTGCCTGTTGCGGCGGCGGCATCACCGGCTCTGACGCAGACGGTCTTCGAACTGTTGCTATCCCAGCAGGACACCCTGCCGGCCCCGCAAAACCTTTTAGACCTTTCCTGCCCCAGTATATACGTGTGACATGTGGACACAAAAACACACCACTCTGAAGCTGACTTCATCTAAATGTGTACCAACCCGCATCGAGGCCACCGCCCATCTGTGCGCAGGAGCCAACAGAAGGGAGGGAGGGCCTGGGCACGTGACAGAGGGGAAAAATGCTGGAAGAGAAAAAAGCCTTTAAATTCTGGCACCTGAAGCACAAAAAGACCCAGTTCAAACAGGTTGTAGATAACGTGTGGTTCTACCTCTAAGTTAAAACTCCCTTATGTGCGTTTGGAAATTAAACCAGGCGCAGCCCGGCGGCTCAGTGGGTTGAGCGTCTGACTCTTGATTTTCGGCTCAGGTCATGATCTGACAATTTGTGAGACTGAGCTCCCCGTTGGGCTCTGTGCCGACAGCGAGGAGCCTGCGTGGGAGTCTCTCTCTGCCCCTCCCCCACCCATGCTTGCATGCCCCCCCTCCTGCTCGCTCGCTCAAAATAAATTTTTTAAATATTTACTTTTTTTAAAAAAAAGGAAATTAAGCGAGAACTGTAGGGAGCACTGGCGCCGTCCCCTAGATGGAACTGTAATGAAGCAGCATGACGATGAAGTATCGCGGAGAAACAGACGGCAGCCTGCACGGAAACGGGGCCGGCAGTCACACAAAGCTACCGTAGGCAGTAGTAACACTTAGCACGTCTTTCCGAGGGTCGAACAAAGGCTGTTTGCACGCGGCCGGCAGCCCCACACCTGCTGGGACGGGGGCCTAGGTGCCCTCACGTCGGGGGGCACGGCCCCTAACATCTTAAATCGCTGACAGTGATAAGCATCACTTGGCCGACTCCCTGGGGATGGACCAGAACTTGCTCTACAGCAGGAAGTGGAGGCGGCCACCCCACACTGGCCCCCCCGACCCAGAAGTCCAGGCAGAGAGCTAGCTTATGGGCACTGCAGGGGGGCGGGAGAGAGCAGAGGACTGAAGGGGTGCCTGCAGTGCATCCGCAGCACACTGGGGAAGTCTCCAGAAAGGAAGAGGGGCCGCTCAGACTCTTGGGCCTGCTGACCTCACCTGATGCGTGCACAGCTTGGGGGGGCGTCCAGAGGTCCCTGCCCTTGGGGGACACTGCAGGTGCCAGCGGTGTTCAGAGCGCGGGCGCTTGAGCTGATCTGCGGCACGAAGATGAGCTGTATGTCAGGCTTCCTCGGGCAAAGGAAAGGACAAAGCCCTCCACATGTCTGACCCCAGAAAAAGGCTGATGACGCATCTAAACCTCTGTTTCTCCGCATGACCCTGACCCGTGCGAAATAAAGATACTCGCAGGGTGCGCGAGCATCTGTGACACCAGCAGAAAATGCCCGCCGACGGGTGTGTGTTGGCATGTGCTGCCCTCCAAGCCCCAGACCCGCTGTGTGGACCCAGAGCACACGACACGGGCTGTCATACAGAACCTGTGAGGGACGCTGAAAGAGAAGGCGTGCCAACCACTGTATTCCAGTGCTAAGGTCCTAAGATGGCATCACAGAGAGGCTTTTAGACTTTTGCCCTTCAACACGGGCAAAAAGCCCCCAGAACATCTAGGAAACGTGAGCATGGAGTCATGTCCCCCACAGACAGGACACAGGCACGGCAGGCCGAACGCCTTGCCTGGCCCGCGAGGTCCCAGGGGTCAGGCCTTAGTCCCAGTGGCTCTGAACGGGTCTCCCTGACTGTCAGCTGCCGTCTTGCTGGGGCTCGAACACTCCACGTGGGGTCCTGACTCAGGTCCCTGGCTCTTGCTGCCCCCTTCCCCCCCCGGGAGTTCGTTCCCCAGCCCTAGCACGGCTGCCCTCCTCCCTCTCTCCAACCTCTGCTCAGGCGCCAGCTCCAGACACAGGAGCCGGGCCAGATGGCCCCTCATCCTCTATCACTTGTCCTTTATGGGTTTCTTCCAAATACCTTTACTGCTAAGAATACTTCATTATATATCACAATCCCCAGTAATAAAGCTACACTATTTATAAACATACTTATTATATATTATCTAGAATGGCGCCATTCAATATGGTAGCCACCGGCCACATGTGGCCACGGAGCACTTGAAACCTGGCTCGTCTGAACTGAAGAGGGTTATAAGGGTCAACTACACGCCGGCCTCCAAAGACTTAGCCTAAAAAAAGAATACAGAGTATGTCATCGATATAATTTTGTATTGATTATATCACTGATTCTAGGAACCCAACATACGAGGTTAACCACCACTGATTACCGAAATTAACTTCATTTACTCCTGTTTATTTTGCCAGTGTGTCTGCTGGAAAATTTCAAATTCCACATGGGGCTTGCATTTGTGATTTTCATTCTGTTTCCCTGGATGGTGGTGATTTAGGATGAACGCTCATGAGAAGAGGGACTTTGTCTGCCTGGTCCTGACATCTAGAAGACCACCTGGCACGTGGTACAGGCGTAGTGGCTTAGTATCCATTTGTTGAATGGGACTCTGTGTTCACGGAAAACTTAGCGATACGCGGTCCCTCCCTCTGCCCTCTCTCCCCCTCCCACCCCGCTCCAGGTCCTGGCCCTCGGATACCTCTGTTACATAAGAAACTGACAGCCCCCCCTTGTCTGCTCACTTAAGCCCCTGTCCTGATTTAGCCCCTTCTTGGCTGGCTCAGAAACTTGTTTTAAAAAACACTACCTTCTGAAAATCAGCTCCATTCCTTCCCTCAATAGTTCCTGCGTTTTGAATGGCTCGCTTTCTGGACAACTTAGTTAATCGAGGTAGACCAGCAGAACATCTGGAAGAAAGGAAATGAAAACTCAAACAAGCAGGGAGAGAGCACGGCCGGGCAGCAGGCCTGGGCGTCGGGAAGGTGCCACGGGCCGATGAACCGGGGGCAGGTAAGGAGTGGAGGGCGAGCGGCAAGCACAGACCACAAGCTTCTTCCCAGATCCGAACGGGCAGGCCCCACTCAGCGCAGCTGGCTGGCGCGGCAGATATGCCTCCAGTCCATCCAGCCGTTGCTGGATTTACGGAGCACCCTCGAGCGCCAGCGCGGAGGAGACAGCAGGAAGCCACAGACAGGATGCCTCTCTTATCGGAGCTTCTGCTCTGTCTGGAGGAGACCAAAAATGCGCAGAGAAGCCCACCAATTAATATATGCCTTCTGTATATTCAGTATTGCATGCTCAGAGAAGAGAATCCACTCTCCGTTACTTTTTTTTTTTTAATGTTTTTTTTTTAATTTATTTATAGGAGAGAGAGAGAGAGAGACAGCGTGAGCAGGGGAGGGTCAGAGAGAGAGGGAGTCACCGACTGAAGCAGGCTCCAGGCTCTGAGCTGGCAGTCAGCACAGAGCCCGACGCGGGGCTTGAACCCACAAACCGCGAGATCATGACCCAAGCGAAAGTCGGACGCTTAACTGACTAAGCCACCCGGGCGCCCCTCTCCATTACTTTTTAAAATCCACAGCGCGGGGGATGAAATTGGGCAGTGGAAGTTTTTCAGAGAATAATTTTAGGAATTTTACAAATGAAGGGCATTTAAGATAAATCTCGGCAAAAACTAAACCCAGGCTAGATAGGAGCACACATAGGCCGCCGTCTAAAGAGGCATTCAGGGGGCGCACAGGCTTTCAGTCGGTTAAGCGACCCACTTCAGCTCAGGTCATGGTCTCACAGCTCGTGAGTTCGAGCCCCGCATTCAGCTCTGTGCTGACAGCTCGGAGCCTGGAGCTGCTTCCGATTCTGCGTCTCCCTCTGTCTCGGCCCCTCCCCCACGCTCTCTCTCTCTCTCTCTCTCTCTCTCTGTCTCTCTCTCAAAAACAAACATTAAAAAAAATTTTTTTAAAATAAAGAGGCATTCAGAAAGGGGTAGAGATTCAGTCACAGGAGAATGCCCCGAATGTGGGACAGCTTCTAGCCCGGCCACACACATTGCATGTTGAAACCTAGAAAACGCGAACAACGGATTTCTAGAGAGGAGAAAATTAATTTTAATACCAGTATTAGCATTCGTACAAGAGTAGAGCCACATGCACCTGCAGAGCGGCTCGAGTTGGTAGGGCATCTGGCACGGAATGAAAGAAAGGCAAAACATGCCGCCCACTGGAACAGGACACGCTAGCCTGAAAAGCCCTTGAACTCCCCAGCGTTCCAGGGCAGGAAAACACGCCAGCCTCTTTGTTAGCTCTGAGCACGCCTGAGCATTTTCTGGAAGCCGCTAGTACTGCAATCCAGATCGCCTGCTCTGAACTGAAAGGGGCCAGAAACAAACAGGGCACAGGCACTGACTGAACGAACACTGTGCAGTCACGGCAATGCCGGGGGGGAAGGGGAGCCCCCCTACGGGCCTGCGGCTAAGGAGACCCGACGGGTCTGCAGTGCGAAACTTCAGGCGCTGTACAATCAGTCCCCTGGCTTATAAATTACATAATAGTGAATTTGTGCTCATTGAGTTTCTGTGGGAGGAATGGGTGTGCTATTCACCGAGGTGTCATGTAGAGGAGGAAACACTTTTGTAAAGAATGAGGGCTTGTATGGGGACACGTGTAATTATATCATCTGTGTTCATTCATCGTTCACCAACGATCTGTTAGTGCCTTTTACAAATTCAGTGTTGGGGGTACAAGAATGAATAAAATATGGCCCCTGACTTAAAGAAAACTACAGTCTAGCTGCAGAGATCGGCATGCGAGCCAATAATTACAGCGCTGTAGAGTCACTGCCAGTAACAATTTGGACACCTTCTTACGGGCTCAGAGAAGAGAAGGGGATGAATCCTGCCTGGCCAGGGATGGGATCGGGGATGTCTCCCTCCGCTCCGTGGGCTATCGGAGGGTGACTAGGGGTTTGCCAGGCAGAACGGGGGAGGGGAGGGCGTTTGGGCAGCGCAAGCAGCATATACAAAACTCGCAGGAAAAACCATGCACACGGTAAGTGAAGGTGTCCGAGGAGCCCAGGTGTGAAAGGAAGTCAGGTGGGATGAAGTTGAAGTTGAGTGTGGCCTCAGCTGTTACTCTGGAAATAGGTTTGGCTGTCCTCAAAAAAAGTGGCTTTGGGGGCGCCTGGGTGGCTCAGTTGGCTGAGCGTCTGACTTTGGCTTACGGTATGTGGGTTCGAGCCCCATGTCGGGTTCTGTGCTGACAGCTCAGAGCCTGGAGCTGCTTCGGATTCTGTGTCTTCCTCTCTCTCTGACCCTCCCCTGCTCACACTCTGTCTCTCTCTCAAAAATAAATAAAGATTTAAAAAAACGTTTTTAAATAAACAAATTTTGAAAAGTGGCTTTAAAAATGAAGTTGTTGGGCCCCTGGGGGGCAGAGTCAGCTGACTCTTGATTTCGGCTCAGGTCATGATCCCAGGTCAGGTCATGATCACGCACAAAGCCTGCTTGGGATTCTCACTTCCTCTCTCTCCGCCCCTCTCCCCTGCTCATGCTAGCTCTCTCTCTCTCTGTCTCTAATTAAAAAAATAAATTTAGGGGCGCCTGGGTGGCTCAGTCGGTTAAGCGTCCGACTTTCGCTCAGGTCATGATCTCGCGGTTCGTGGGTTCGAGCCCCTCGTCGGGCTCTGTGCTGACAGCTCAGAGCCTGGAGCCTATTTCAGAGTCTGTGTCTCCCTCTCTCTCTGATCCTCCCCTGCTCGCACTGTCTCTCTCTCTCTCTCTCTCCTAGAAATAAATAAAAATATTAAAAAAAAATAAATTTAAAAATTTTATTTAAAAAATGAAGTTGTTTCTTTCTCACCTGATAGTATGACCACTGGCGAGCAGGCTGCCAGGAAGGGCTCTCAGTGTGAGAGGCCTCAGCCCCTTCCATCCCGGTGCCACTCTGTGGGGGGAGGAGGCTTCTCCACAAGGTCCAACACACCCCGCCCCGCACCTCAGCACTCTACTCTTGCTACGGCTGCACTTGACCCTTGCCCTGGCCGTAGGCCCCGGGCATTCTCCATTCACCCGTATGTGCTTCCATTCCACGCACCCCTGCATGGTCCCAGCATGCTCTCCATTCACCCCTGCCGCATCCACAGTCCACCCCTACCGCGTTAATCTATTCCCATCGTGGACTCTCTCTGGAAGGGGCGTGCAGAGCACAAGCCTCTTCCCTCTAAGTGTCCAACCTGGAAATTGCACCTATGGCTCACGTGGTTCTGAACCTGTGGCTCTTACAGGGTAAGAAGCTAGCTGCAAGGCAGCCTGGGAAATGTAGTTCTTGTTCTGGGCAGCAGCCGTGTGGCAGCCATCTGCCAAGTTAAAAGTGGGAGAGAGAAGGGGAGAAGGGAGTTGGCAGCCTCTGCCTTTGTATGCTACGCGGCTGATCTCTGGAATACTTTTGGGAAAACCTAACATGCCTGCATTTTCCGCTCAGTTTATTCTCACATGCTGACCCGAGAGTGATTTTTTGATTTCTCAAGAGCTGAATTGTCCGGATGTGAGAGGTTATTCAGTGCCAGCAAGTGATAAACAAGTGCTGTCCCGTTTACATGTGCTTCATAAGCACAAATTCTGGCACCGGTTTAAAGGACACTTGCTAACATCTCTGGCCTGCGGAAGCTTTAAGGAGTTCCGCTGCATCCACTGCCCATGTGTATGGAAGAGAGTCATGAGCATTTCCACCGCCCGGAGTAGGACACAAGAACAGACTTCTAGGAAGGGTAGGGCGGGGAAGTAGGGCAGTTGGCCAACTTTATAACACCCTTGGGTCAGAATCCCAGCATATCACTTCGGGTGCCACTTGGAACAAATCACTTATGCTTACGTTTCTGGGCCTCAATTGTCCCATCAATAAAATGGAAATAATGATGAATTCACTGGCAAAATTCAATGAGATACTACTGGTGACCCACAGAGGGAAGCGCAACAAAATGTTCGCTTTCTTTCTAACTCAAGACGTCAACTGTCAGGTACTATGTGCACAGCACTTGGTTAGAAATTACACCCCGAGAAAGGATTTTAAAACCCGGAAACATTTGGACGGGACTCAATAATGTCGATGTCATGAAATACACACATGCACATGAATGTGCACAGAAGCATGTGTGTGAGCACACAAAGGAAATGGAACAAGTCAATGCAAATACTTGATTAACAACTTGATCCAAAAAAACCCAAAACCGTAAAAGACATTGTTGGGACAAGTGGGGGAATTCAAATACAAGCTATATACTAAATGATAGCATGCACCAATGTCAAATTCATCGGCTGAGATCATCCTGTGGTGATTATGTAAGAGAATGTCCTTTCTCCTAGTAAATACATGCCGATGTATTTAATGGTGAACTATCATGATGCCTGAAATTGACTTTCCAATGATTTAAAAAAATTTTTTTTAAATGTTTTATTTTATTTCTAGGAGAGAGAGAGAGACAGCGTGAGCAGGGGAGGGTCAGAGAGAGAGGGTCACAGACTCTGAAACAGGCTCCAGGCTCTGAGCTGGCAGTCAGCACAGAGCCCAACGCGGGGCTCGAATCCACGAACCATGAGATCATGACCTAAGCGAAAGTTGGACGCTTAACCGACTAAGCCACTCAGGCGCCCCTAAAAAAATTTTTTTTAATGTTTATTTATTTGGGGGTGGGAGGGGCAGAGCGAGAGGGAGACACAGAATCCGAAGCAGCTCCAGGCTCCCAGCTGTCAGCACAGAGCCCGACGTAGGGCTCGAACTCGCAAACTGTGTAAGATCATGAGCTGAGCCAAAGTCAGATGCTTAACTGACTGAGCCCCCAGGAGCCCAGCTTTTCAATGATTTTTAAATGTGTGTTTGTGTATGTAAGTGTACGAGGAGAGAGAGGAAAAGAGAGGGCGAGGGAGGAAAGGAAAACGGTAAAATCAAGTGCCATATTTGGTAAATTGTTGATATAAAGCACATACTTCTTCATTGTATTATTCTTTTAACCTTGGGGGTGGACTTGAAATTTGTCACATGAAAGTCGGAGGAGAAAAATCAGATGTCATGAAGGGAAAGAATCTGAGTTACATACCAGAGGGTCTGAGACCCTGTATTCAAGGCAGCAGTGTACTCAAGAGACCTTCTGGATCCTACTGACCATCGTTGTTTCTTCCAACAATGATGTAGAAAATAAATAAAAATATTTACATTACATAAGAAAACGCCAGGAGGTCCTAGCTCACTGTGGCTGCCATCACAAGGCACTGTAGATCAGTTCTGCAGGCTGGCAGGCGGCGCTCGGTGGCCCGGCCCGCTCAGGTCGCGGTGAGCACTCTCTCCCCGGTTGCCGATGGCTGACTGCCCATCGCGTCCTCACAGGGCCGAAAGGGGGCTGGAAAGCTCTCTGCGGTCTCTTTCCTTAGGGCGCTAATTCCATCCATGAAGCCTCCACCCTCACCACCCCGTTACCTCCTGAAGGCCCCGCCTCCTAACACCATCCCGTGGAGGGGAGGTTTCAAGAAGACTTTGGGGGACACAGACATTCAGTCCATAGCACAAGGGGTCTTCACTCGCGGTGGATTTGGCACGGTTGGTGGCGAGCGGTCGACGCAGAACGGAGAGACCCATCAGCTCCACCCTGATGCTGGGACACGGTCGGGTTTGCTCCCGACAACGGCAGGCACAGTGAGGTTCACGAGCGGAGGCAGAGAAAGTAAGGGCAAGACGGTCTTGGAAAACACGTGCACACAGACGCGAACTTCCACGAGTGACATCAACAGCCAGGACCACAACGGCCACGACAAGGCTGAGCCAGAGACTGACTCCTGTGAACGAGGCAGGAGTCCGGCCGCCGGGTGGGAGGGGACCAAGGAGCCAGAACCTCCCAGGGGGATTAATGGGACAACCCTCCCTCCGTTTCCCCACACGTTTGTGGAAATCGTTTACTCGTGCGGTGGGGTGACGGGTAACCCACATCCCAACTTCCCTAGAGGATTTTCCGTCTCAGGGTTGAACCGTAGGCACCATTGATATAGAACCGCTTGAGCTAGGAGGCAGTGAACGTTGCCAAAATCGTCAGAAGAGGACTCGATTCCATGCATCTGTGTACAGAGAACACAGCTGAAGGCTCCAAGCAGTATCTGGAATACGGTAGGTGGTCAACAAATTCTACTTTAAAAATAACGTGAAGGTGATGTATATGCTATAATGTAAGAAGCTTCTAGAAGGTGATGTATATGCTATAATGTAAGAGCCTTCTAGAAGGTGATGTATATGCTATAATGTAAGAACCTTCTAGAAGGTGATGTATATGCTATAATGTAAGAGCCTTCTAGAAGGTGATGTATATGCTATAAGGGCAGCACAGTGGGAACAGTTGGCCTAGTTCATTCCAAGAACCTCTGGGTCCCAAAACAGGCAGCTTCAGCTGCACACATTGACAGGAAGCGTGGAGTCGTCTACACTCGCTTCAGGCTCCTATCTCCAGTGTATCCACATGCCCTGCTTTGAGATGGCAGATTCTAAACAGTGATTTTACAGAGGGGAAAGGGGAACTTGGCTTCCTTCAGTTCTGCTATTCTTTTACATGATGACTTGGAGTTTTTAATTTCTGCTTGAAATTTATTTATTTATTATTGTTATTTTTTAATGTTTTATTTATTTTTAGGAGAGAGAGAGAGAGACAGACCGCGTGAGCAGGGGAGCGTCAGAGAGAGAGGGAGTCACAGATTGAAACAGGCTCCAGGCTCTGAGCTGGCAGTCAGCACAAAGCCCGACACGGGGCTCGAACCCACGAACTGCGAGATCATGACCCAAGCGAAAGTCAGACGCTTAACCGACTAAGCCACCCAGGTGCCCCATTTTCTGCTTGAAATTTAAAACACTGAAATAGAGTGTGAGTTCACTGCCTATTCCCCCTTTTAAAGTAATCTAATTAAAAATGTTAATCCATGGCTTTTTTCTTTGTTCATGTTTTTGTGTGCTGACACGTGCACAGTTCAATAAAAGGAAATTTTCACTGTGGCATTTCTAGATCTTCTTCTTTGTGATTATTGTTTCATGATTGTTATTGAAAAGAATTTTGCTGTGGGAGGAGAGAGCTGTTAAAAGAAATACTTTCCTGAGGTGCCCAATAAGTCACACCAGGTAGAGAGAGCCGACTGAACACAGGCATCTAGTTTGCTCCCTTCCAAATCCCCTTTTAACTTTTTTTTTTTTAATATTTTTTATTTATTTCTAGGAGAGAGAGAGATAGCGTGAGCAAGGGAGAGTCAGAGAGAGAGGGAGATACAGACTCCGAAATAGGCTCCAGGCTCTGAGCTGGCAGTCAGCACAGAGCCCGACGCGGGGCTCAAACCCACGAACCGCGAGATCATGACCTAAGCGAAAGTCAAACGCTTAACCGACTAAGCCACCCAGGCGCCCCCCAAATCCCTTTTTAGATGCCAAGAAGGTGGCTTTAAGAAGTCAGAACCTGTAGGGAGGGGAGGCAGGAGGGAGAGAGTTGCGACCCAGCTTTGGAAGCTAGAACCCAGAGAGGGGACAGGTGAATGGCGCCCTTAGCAGCCCAGGAAGGCTGAGTGTTCAGCTGTCAGTGGAGAAATCAGGGGGAGCCCTTCAGGAGTCCTGGACGCCCAGGGACGAGAGGCGCGACGGTGATGAGGGCGATCTCAGGAGACGCCAGCTGCCGAGACCCCTCCCCACTCCACAATGTCCGTTATCGACTTTCTCCCAACCTAGCAGAGGATGAGAAATGTCCTGGGCGGGGAGGTATAAAAGCGAGTCTTCTGGACTGGGAGACACGAGGCACAGCCGAAGGCGGCATTGCCATCCCGGAAACAAAAACAAAAAGATTATGTGTGTATTGGATGCTGAAATCCCCAGCCCTCCTCCTGACTCAGTTTCCAGAAATCTTCACTTTGAGGCAGGAGACCAGAGGATCTTTCTGGATGGAATCGGTGGAATGACGCTGGGACACCCCCAACTAAGAGACCCAGCCACTCCACCCTGCAGTGAGGCCCCAAGTTGACAGGCCCCACCTCAGCTCCAGTTTCCACTCATTGCTTCAGTGCCCCCGACCTGACTATGAAAAGGCACCAGGGCACATCAGAGGGAAAGCTCTAATGTGCAAGACAGACACCAGGTGCAGGCGGAGATGGACCAAGATGGAGAACAAAGAGAGAAGGCAAATTTGGAGAAAACAGAGATTTTTGCAAGGAGAAGAATGTTTAAAACAAAAAGATTATTAATACCTCAGAAGGATCAAAGAAGATATTGCAACCATGCAACAGATAAGATGCCATAAAAGTCAACATTCATGGGGCAGCCAGGCGGCTCAACCAGTTAAGCGTCTGACTCTTGTTTTTGGCTCAGGTCGTGATCTCAGGGTCGTGAGACCAAGACACTCATCGGGCTCCGTACTGAGCCTGGAGCCTGCTTGAGATCCTCTCTCTTCCTCTGCCCCTCCCACTCTCACGGTGTGTGTGTGTGTGTGTGTGTGTGTGTGTGTGTGTGTGTGAGAGAGAGAGAGAGAGAGAGAGAGAGAGAGAGAGAGAGAGAGAGAGAGAGGGTTCATGCTCAGGCTGGAACTCTCTCTCACACGCACACAACTAACATTCAGAGAACTAAAAGTAAATCCTAGAAAATAGTCATGATAGCCCAAGTGAACAGCTCAATAGAAAGTTTAGGGGATAAAAGGACACAAAGTAGGCAAAAGACAAATCGCTGGAAAGTAAAGCAGAAAAACTGAGAAAATTAAAAGACTGGTCTGTGAGGTCCAGTATTCAGAGAGAAGGCATTTTGGAAAAAAAGTTAATCAAACAGAGGATGAGTGGGGACCGGTGAGGGAGGGGCCTAAGCCCCCCCCCCCCCGAAGATGAGTTGACACATTTGCCACATTGTAGAGACACTGGACACAGAAGAGATCCTACAAGTCTCCAGAGACAGAGAAAGGCCGAGGAGAAAAACTCAAGACACCAACTGTTAACCAGCTCCGTATGATCCAACTATCTGTCAGACTCCCATTGTGGCATTTGTCTTCGTTTCTCGCTGCTGCTACAAAAAGTAACCACAGATTTAGTGTCTCATGATGGCATAAACCTCGTTCTGGAGGCCAAGAATCTCGAACAGGTCTCACTGGGCTGAAGTCATGCGGGCAGCCTCAGCTATGTTTCTTCTGAAAACTCTGGGAGAAAATCTGTTTCTTTGCCTCTTCTAGCTTTTAGAGGTCACCTGTGTTCTTTGGCTCATGGTCCCTCTGTCTTCAAAGCGAGATGAGTAGCATCTTCAAGTCCCTCCCTCTCTGTCCCCCATGCCACCTCTGCCTCCACTCTCACATCTTCTTCCCTGATACCAACACTACGGTCTTCCTCTTATGAGAATGCTTCCCACTATATTCAACCCTCCAGGATCATCCCCCTGTGTCAAAATCCTTAATTTGATCACACTTGCAAAGTCCCTTCTGTCACTTTAAATAACACATTCACGGGTTCCAGAGATTACGGCCAGGGCATCTTTGGGATGGGGGCACTATTCTACCCACCACAGAGTTGGACTTCTAAAGAGCAACACTAGAACCTGGTTGGCAGCAAGGCAACCTTCTTTTCCTGCCTGGAAGACCTCTCTCCTCAGCCAAACTATCAGTCAAGTGTGAGAGTAAAATAAAGACATTTTCAAATGTAAGATTCTCAAGAAATTTGCCTCCCACACATCCTTTCTGAAGAAGCTCCTGAAGGACATTCTCAAACAAATGACTCAACCAAGACAGAGAAGGCATGAGGAATCCAGGAAACAGTAGATCCCACATAGGGACAAAGGAAAGGGTATGAGCAAGATGATGTTGAAGAGGCATTCCGGAAGGACAACTGTGCCATGGTCCGAATTGGGGTGGTTTGGTCCAGAAGACACCCTGGAGAAGATGAACTGATAGTGTATCTGATGTATTGTGAGGAAATATAGACAACGGGTAAGGAGTTTGGGACTGAATTAACAGTGAGTTCATGAAAACAAAAGGCAATCATTAACTCCAGGGAAAACAAACATTGTGTGGGGGAAAAGGAAAGGTAACCGTGGTTTACTACATTGGGCAGTTCCATAGCTGCAAATAGTATTTCCACAACCATCACACTATGAACACTGACCCTCAGCTTAATCACACTATAACCATGGGAGGGTGAGGATGGGCAAAGTGGAAGCTGAGCCCACTTTGGGTTTCAGAGTGGGGATCTGTAGTCAGGGAGAAAAACTGAAAAGGAAGGAGTGATATGAGAATGTTTTGTAGGTTGGGGCGCCTGGGTGGCTTAGTTGGTTAAGCGTCCGACTTTCGCTCGGGTCATGATCTCGCAGTTCGTGGGTTCGAGCCCCGTATCGGGCTCTGTGCTGACTGCCAGCTCGGAGCCTGGAGCCTGTTTCAGTCTGTGACTCCCTCTCTCTCTGACCCTCCCCTGCTCACGCTATCTCTCTCTCTCTCTCCTAAAAATAAATTAAAAAAAAAAAAAAAAGAATGTTTTGTAGGGACCTAGAGGCACATCCCACAATAATCACCCAGAAGAGTAAAGGCTCAGGGAATTTCAATGGAGAAAGAAAAATGGGGGCTGTCTAGAACACAGTCAGCAAACTTTTACTGCAAAAAGTCAGATCGTAAAGATCTACAACACAACACAAATCTGTATTCATTTTCCAGGCTGCGTAACAAGTGATTTCAAACTATTTATTAGCTCTCAGCTCTGTAGATCAAAAGTTTGACACAGCATGGCTGGGTTCTCTGCTCAGGGCTAATAAGCCATAAATCACGGTGTTGGCTGCCAGCCTCTTATCTGGAGTCCCCGAGGAAGAACCTGCTTCCAGAAACCAGCTCCTTTTGGTTGTAGGAGCAAGGGCCCCATTTCCAGCTACGGCCCCTTCTGTCTTCAAGCCATCTTGTGCTTGGAATTTCTCTACTTGCCTTTTCCACTTTTTCCTTCCCTCAATGAGGTATAATGGACACACGACATTATACTAGGTGGACAATAACTGATTAGCAACTAATTACATCTGTAAAATGCCTCTACCAGGCAACGTAACATATTTATGCAAGTAATGCCAGGTGGTGAAGGTCACATACTCATTGTTTGTTTCACATACTCAATCCCACTGCGATCGTCTGGACATAAATGCTCAGGGATAGAACTGGAAAAACAGATTCCGAATTCCTAATTGCTGTCACCCCAGGGAAGGGAATGAGGGTGCGTGCTGGGCACGTTGTCCAAGTTTTATTCGGCACACTCACTGCCCTTCTGAATACTTACTTCCCCATGCAGACATTTTAAAATTGGACAGTATGTAACTACATGAATGTTCACATATGTATAGAAAAGCTGACTCCAGGGGTGCCTGGGTGGCTTAGTCGGTTAAGCGTCCGACTTTCGCTTAGGTCATGATATCGCGGTTCGTGGGTTCGAGCCCCGCGTCGGGCTCTGTGCTGACTGCCAGCTCAGAGCCTGGAGCCTGTTTCAGTCTGTGACTCCCTCTCTCTCTGACCCTCCCCTGCTCACGCTGTCTCTCTCTCTCTCTCCTAGAGATAAAAAAAAAAAAAAAAAAAAAACATTAAAAAAATTTAAAAAAAAAAAAAAAGCTGACTCCACGATGGTGCTTACATTGGAGGGGAGGAAGCATAAGGAACTTTCTCTTCTCTGAATTACATTTTCTTGTCCTCTTTGATGTTTTTTGCTACCATGATCTTCTACTGATGCAGTGAGTGAAAAATAAACCAAACTTCTAATTTTACTGATATCTCTGAAGAGTTTAAGAAGCTAGAAAAAGAAAAGTAAAACTCTAGAGAACAAACACCTATAACAGTTATCCATCATGGACAAATGATGGTGCTATAACTTCAAGTCAAAAGTGCAAGATCAAGAGAGCCCCCAGGAAGTAAATCCAACTATATACATATGCATGGTAAGTGACCAGAAGGAAATCCACTCAAATGTTAACAGTGGGTGTTCTGGGCAGTGAAATCATGAATAATTATTTCTTCCTTTCTAGTTTTTAATACTTCCCAATTTTCTATTATAAGCATGCATTATTTTTATAATTGAAAAAATAAGTGCTATTTTTTTTTTTTAAATGAAATGTGATTCCCAAGTATCCTGTGAAAGCCTGCTTGAAAAACAGTAGAAATCAGAGGGCGTCTCGGTGAGTATGGCTTCTAAAGAAAAGGGACCCGAGGCCTCCGGGGTGAGAAATCATGTCATTTTTACATTCAGGTGGGGCCACTCCCGCCTACTGCCCCAAACACGCAGGGATATGGGGACGGCCAGCCCTCCCCTGGTCCACACTTGACACACGCTAACCAGCTGCTGTTTCCCATATAGATCACATTTCTGATTCCAATATTCTTAACAACACCTACTCTTTCCAACACCCCCCCAGTTTGGTGTGATATTCTCAGCAGGTGGCTCTCTGGGTGCTCCTGAAGTGGCTTCCTCTGCAAATCGATGACAGGCTTCATCGGTGGCTATTTTTACAGCGCCCGGAATGCAGCTCTCACCAGCTCCTACTGAACAGGCCCATTCCCAGACACACTTATCTGTGACACTTCAGTCCCCACGCACAGATTTGCAGTCCTTGCCTGGGCAACGTGGAGTTGGGGGAGCCAAGGACACAGGGGGTAGGGCTTCCTGCCCTCACGGGAGCAGCTCCCGGCCAATGAGATGTAGAACATGTGCGGAGAAGGAGCCCACACATGGAGAACGGTAAGTGCCCTCAGGAAGGTCAAGGGAGTGCTCGTGGGGAAGGCAGGGATGCGGTCAGCTTTCACGGTGCTCGGTGGGCGGTGCCTTAAAATACAGGGAGGGCTTGTTCCCAGCAAGAGGGGAAGAAAAGGCAAAGGTGTTCCAGCCCACTCCCCGAAAGGCAGCATGAACAAAACCGTAATTTCGATCCTAAATGTTAAAATATTACTTGCTAACACACTAGACGGCTGCAGTCCCGCCTACAAGCCGTCGCGTTAGGTAGAGAGGCCCCCATGTCGGAGTGAATAAGACTTCCTGTCTGACTCTAAAGGGCTCCAAAAAGTCACCAATAAACAGGTTTGGAAATGTCCACCTTGCTCTGATATGACCGCTATAAAACCATACTGGGAACCCTATCCGTGTGTGTATATTAAATTTTAATTTTAATTAAATTAAAATTAAATTAATTAAAATTAAAATTAGTTCAAATTAAAATTTTTAAATTTAAATATATAATATATTAAATTTAAAACCAATGGGAACCTTGGAAATCATGTATTTCAGTGTCTTCGCATATCAGAAGGGACAACTGGGGTTCAATGACAGGAAAGTCTCAAGGTCATACCCAAGGTGGCGGCAGAGCAAGGGAAAAGTCTGTGGTTCCTCACTCCAGACAGAGCTGATCTCTAGTGCGGATGGGCCCCACTCCTGCCTCAGTTACAAAGCAGCTAGTTCCCTGAGCCCTCCAAGGGCCCACTGCCCATCCCAGCTGCCCTGTCTCCTCCCCTAGAACCTTCCAGACATGTTTACAGTCCAAAGCCTACAGGCCTGTGTACCAGAACAGCTAAAACTTAAAAGACTGACAGCACCGAACACTAGTCAGGGTATGAAATGACTGGACCTCTCACACACTGTTGGTCAGTATATAAAAGGATACAACTCCTTTGGGAAAATGTCTGACGGTTTCTTATAAAACATGTAGGGCGCCTGGGTGGCTCAGTCAGTTAAGCGTCTGACTCTTGATCTGGAGCAAGGTCATGATCTCACAGTTGGTGAGATCAGGCTCTGCCTCAAGCTCTGTGCTGACAGCGCGGAGGCTGCTTGCGATTCTCTTTCTCTCTCTCAAAATAAATAGATATTTTTTTAAAAAACAAAAACAAACCATGCACCTCACCCATAACCCGGCAATATTGCACTTGGGCGTTTGCCAAAAGAAACGAAAACATATGTCCACAGAAAGATCAGTGCAAGAATGTTCACGGCGGCATGATTCATAACAGCCCCAAACTGGGATCGACCTAGATGCCCCTTAACTGTGACTGGAGACATAATGTGTGGTGCATCCCTGAGTGAAATAGCCTTAAACAAAAAAGTATATGTGCGATGGTTACATGATGGAAGTTCTAAAACTGGCAAAACTCATCTATGGTGGAGAACTCCGACAGCGGTTGCTTCTGGAGGGTGCGGGGTGGGGGCAGGCTTGACTTTGAACCAGAAGGAAGAAATTCCTGGGGTGATGGTATCTCTTTTTTTTTAAGTTGAGGTGTAATTCACATGTAACATTATATTGGTTTCAGATATACAACGTAATGATTCAATATTTGTATGTATTGCAAAACGATCAATAATGGGTTTAGTTACTATCCATCACCACACATAGTTACAGCATGTTCTTTCTTGTGATGAGAACTTCTAAGAACTACTGTCATAGCCACTTTCAAATATGCAGGGCTGTATGATTGACTATAGTCACGATGTTGTTCATTACACCTCCATGACCTATTTATTTTATAACTGAAAGTTTGCACCTTTGGACCCACCCAGGAGATGCTATCTTAATGGGGGTCTGGATTACATAGGTATGCTTCGAATCGGGGCATTTTATTGGATGTAAATTTTACCTCCAAAGCAAAAAGGAAACAAACATGGAACCCTACTCAATGACAGTCATGCTGAACTGTTTATGGGAAAGTCCCAATGCCTGTAACCCACTTTGAAACGCATCATTATAAGCTCGATGTGTTTAGAGGTACGGATAGATGGGGAGATGGGTGATGAAGCAAGTGTATAGTAAATATTTTAAAATCTAGGTGATAGGTACATGGGAGTTCGTTGTACAATTCCTTCAACTTTTCTGTATGTTGAAATATTTTCATTAAAAAATGCTGGGGACAAATAAATCTGTAGGTTAACGCCTGAAGGAGGTGTGGACAGGAGTGCCCAGGATCCTGCTCAGGTGTCCCTGCTTTACCGGTTATTGACCAGGTGTTAACTACCCGTGCAATCACAGGTGCCCGGGGCCAACATGCTTCCCTCTGCCCACTGGGTGGTGCCGCCTCCCTCCTGGCTCTCCCCCAGAGCATCGGTAGGATAGCAAATACATTGTTCCCCGAAGTAATCCTCCCATTAAAGTTACCTTTAAAGTTAAACTATTGGGGCCCCTAGGTGGTTCAGTAGGTTAAGCGTCCGACTTTGGCCCAGGTCACGATCTCAGGATTCAATCCTACTCCGGGCTCCAGCCCACGAACTGTGAGATCATGATCGGAGCCAAAATCAAGAGTCAGACGCTCAACCGACTGAGCCACCCAGGTGCCCCTATACTATACCTTGTCTCAAAACGAACTGTACTAATTATAAGGCCCTTACCCTCATTTGGTCTTTATTTCATCAGTGGGCAATCTGATTACATGTGTATGGGGTTCTATCTCTTGGTTGAATCAATTCAATCTCAATGCATAGTAGCTTAACATAGAATTGCAACCTAACAAGTTTAGGAGGGCTGTAGGAAGCACCTAGTCCAGTACCTCCTCACTTTTTTGGAAAGAAGGTAAAATGAGGCAATATTTACGTGACTCAGAGTTACACAGCTGGTGACAGGCAATAAAGGGACTCCAACCCAAGTTTTCAGATTCCAAATTCAGTGTTCATATAGTCGATCAGCTATCATAAAACCTTCACCATTGTCTGCTCCTTTTTTTCCTTAATCTATATTTTTCACGTTTCTTGAGAGATGGGTAGAAGCAAAACTTAAGTTTAAATACTTAAAATGTTTCTATTATTTTAAGAGCCCTTGGGACAAAAAGGTATATGGGGAAAGTTAATTATTAAAAATGGTTAAAGTTCGGGGGCGCCTGGGTGGCTTAGTCGGTTAAGCGTCCGACTTTCGCTTGGGTCATGATCTCGCGGTTCGTGGGTTCGAGCCCCGCGTCGGGCTCTGTGCTGACTGCCAGCTCAGAGCCTGGAGCCTGTTTCAGTCTGTGACTCCCTCTCTTCTGACCCTCCCCTGCTCACGCTGTCTCTCTCTCTCTCCTAGAAATAAATAAAACATTAAAAAATATATATATATAAAAAAATGGTTAAAGTTCATGATCTGTGGTACCATTAAGTCACACACACTTCATATCACATGGCTCTCTGCTCAGAAACTTCCCAGTGATTAATGGAGTTTGGAAACATGAACTCCTTCACTCAAGGGCATTAAAATATCGTTCCACGGGGCGCCTGGGCGGCTCAGGCGGTTGAGCATCTGACTTTGGCTCAAGTCGGGATCTCACGGTTTGTGGGTTTGACCCCATGTCGGGCTCTGTGCTGACAGCTGGGAGCCTGGAGCTGCTTCAGATTCTGTGTCTCCCTCTGTCTCTGCCCCTCCCCAACTCATGCTCTGTCTGTCTCAAAATAATAAATATTAAAAAAAAATTTTTTTTAAATACCCTTCCGCAAAGCCCAGTTCCACCAGATGAGAAAAGCACTTATAAACCAGTCACTGCCCTGAGAACCCTCTTGCTCACAGCGGCTGGCGTTCCAGGCCCTGGGGCCACGTGGGCTCTAACTCACTGATCCTTACAGCAGCCCCAGGTGCTGTTGGAGGTTATGCTCTTATCACTCCTGCAGCGGGGAAACCGAGGCACGGCGACCCCTGCCTGCTGAGAGGCAGCGATTGAACCAGGCAGTCTGGCTCCTGAGCGGTTTGCTGAACGCCCCGTCGTGTCTCGTCAATTCCACCGCAGCTTCCTTGTATTTCAGTTTCACCGTTTCTCTGCGTCCCTTGTGCTGTAAGGGGAGGGAGACAAACCCTTGTGCAGATGCCCCGATCGCAGGGATCTGTGCGGGCACCCGCACCACCCAGGTGCCAAAGGCAGGCTCCAGCCATCTGCAGCGGCAGAGGGAGCCCAGCACTTACAGGGACCAGCCACGCGCCCCCTCCGCGGTGAGGGCGTGGTGGACTCCGACGGGGGCATCAGCTCATTCATTTACACCCTGGTCTCTGGGCACCAACACCTTCCCCCAGCCTTTCCTTAGTGGAACACCAATTTCCCTCACACAGTCCCTCTCTGCTGGAGACATATAGGTCAATTTTCCTCTCGTGAATACTGATGGATTCTGACACCTCACTTAAGTGTATCACGTCTCCCTGTCTTCTGAAATGAACATGATGAACTTGCGTACCCTTGACTTGACAAGTGGGGAGAATGACGGTGCTGGAGCTGCGAGGTCCCCGGGACCTATTTCAGGAGCAAACACATCTGCCACCCCTGCTTCCCAGCAGCACTTTGTAACGACGGGAGAAAAAAACACTCTCTTTTTTGTTTTTGTCCTGTAGGAAAGCTATCCTAACATTGGAAGGCAAGAAAGGGTGCTCCCTGCAGACCAGGATTCTAGAGGCATTTGAGGCTGGGAGAAAGCAGTTGGAGCCTGCCGGATGCAGACATCAGGGCAGAGGGTAAAGGCGCTCTTCCCTAGGGAGCCCTGAAGGAGCCCTCCGATGGGTACTCGTGGAGACAGCATGCAGGAGCCACACCCAGAACGGCCAGGAAAATCTGAGTCCTCCTGTGGCTGTAAAATAGTTCGGGGCAGCAGCGAAGGCGCTCCAAAGCACAGGAGAAACCTCAGCTGAGGTTCTTGGCAAGAGAAGCAGAGGGAGCACAGGCAGGCACAGGGGAGGGTACAGGAGGGAAGGCGAAGTAGCTCAGCCCAGGACTGGGACGGGGCAGAACACGCCGATCCTGACTGGGGCTCCCAGCTGGCCGGCCGGCTCCCGACCTGGGCCACGCAGGGGCCCTCTGCCCGCCGCAGGCTTCCACTCCCGGCTCACACACCACCGGCCAGCAGAAGACCCAGCACTGGGGAAACCGGAGACCCACCACACAGGAACCGACACTGGCCAGGACGGTCTTTCCTTAAGCAAATACACATGGCAACGAACAGTCCCCGGACATTTGAGGGAAACTGCCACCAAGTAAGAGAAAGACGGGCAGGAGCTTGAAGGAATCAGAGATGACCCAGGACACCAAAGAAAAACACAGTTCCGGGGCGCCTGGGGGGCTCAGTCAGTTAAGCGTCCGACTTCGGCTCAGGTCATGATCTCAGGATCAGAGAGTTCGAGCCCCGTGTGGGCTCTGTGCTGACAGCTCAGACTCTCTGTCCCTCTCTCTCTCTGCTTCTCCCCCCATTCACACTCTTTCTCTCTCAAAAATAAATATTCAAAAAAGAAAAACACAGTATAAATCTTACACTAATTCTAATTTTTAACTTTTAAAATCTGTACTATATTTGCAGGATTCAACAGTCAAAGAAAAATGGGAAGGGAAACATTGAGAAGTTTCACTCCCATCCTTGCCCTTCAGCCTTACTTTATGAGCAAATGCAAGCAAATAGGACAAAATACACTTATTTTCCTTCCTGTCTCACACGGAACGTGGTATATACTACATGTGTTAGATTCCAACGGCTGCCATTACAAACCAGGTGGCTGAAACCACAGAAATCTACCGTCTCCGTTCCGGAGTGATGGCAGGGCGGTGCTCTCTCTGGCTGGGGGTGGGGGGAATCCAGTCCAGCCCTCTCTCCCCGGCGTGTCCATGGCTGTCTTCATGCTCTTATGGTGCTCCTCCCATAGGCACGCCTGTCTCCAGACTTCCTCTTTCGCAAGTACAGACGCCAGTCAAATAGGATTAGGCCTTATCCTAATGACCTCATCTGCACTTGGTGACCTCTTTAAAGACCCAGTCTCTAAATAAGGTGACATTGTGAGGTACTGGGGGTTAGGGCGTCAACACATGAGTTCTCAGGGGACACGATTCAACTCCTGCCACTACTTCTGCTTTTTCCCCACTTAGTATCATGCCCTTGGAGACCTTCCCACGCCAATACATAGAGTTTTTTCATTTTTCACAGCTGCTCGTTACTTCGTTCAGAGGCTGTACCGTGGTGCCTTCCATCCATGAACACTCGGGTTGCTTTTCCAATTTGTCACTGTTATAAACTCAGATTCATTTCAGAGGTGTGTTGGGCATGTCTATATGGTATGATCATAGCCACGGAATTGCTTGACCAAAGGGAAAAGGCATTTGTAATTCTGGGAGATATTGCCAAAGCCCTCCTTGGGAGCTACATCATTTTGCAACTTGCCCCAACATTGAAAGGGCTCCTTTCCCTCAGAGCCTCACCAACAGACTATGTTGTTAATCTTTGGGATTTTTGCCTATTCTTCGTACAGTTTCATCCTCATTTCCCTTCTAAGTGAGTGTGAGCGTATTTCTTATATTTAAGGTCCTTTTTTGGCGAATTGGCGATTTTTATTGGGTTGTGACCTCCCTTAGCGCCAGATTCCTAGCCACTCCATACGTTAACCAGATTAACCCTGTGCCTGTGACGTATGATGAAAATATTTCCACAAATTTATCATCTGTCTTTTCCCTTTGCTTTCTAAACTTTTCACTCGGGAAATTTCCAACACTGACATAGGTAGAGAGATTATATAGAGAGCTCCATATACCGATCACTCAAATGCACCTGTAACTAAGGCATGGCCAATTTGCCCGTCTATAACCCCATCGCCTCCCATCCCACATTATTTTAAAGCACAGCCCACTCATCATAGCGTTCATTCCTAAATAGCCCAGTATCACCTGTAAAAGATCCTGTTTGTATCTTTTCTTTAAAAAATGTAATCACAGGGGCGCCTGGTGGCTCAGCAGTTAAGCGTCCAACTTAGGCTCAGGTCCTGCTCTCACGTTTCGTGAGTTCCGGCCCCGCATGGGGCTCTCGCTGTCAGCACGGAGCCCACTTTGGATCCTGTCTCCCTCTCCCTCTGCCCCTCCCCCACTTGCCCGCTCTCTCTCTCAAAAATAAGCATTTAGAAAAAACCATAGTCAAAGTACCATTATCACATATGCAAAATTAACATTTCATTAATGTCATTCGGTAGCCAATCAGCATTCAAATTTCCCTGAAGACACATCATGATTAGTTCATATGCCTCTTAAGCCCCTTTTAATCTATAGGCTCATTCTCTGTCACTGTTTCTTCTTTCCCTTGAAATTAATTTTTGAAGGGCTAATTGAGCCGTCGTCAGTCTGGCAGAATCCCCTCCCCCTCAAGTCTGGATTCTGCTGAGTGTGTCCCTGGTTTCTCTTAACCTGTTCTTCTGTTGTCTGTTTCTTCTGTAAATTGGTAGCTAGATTTAGAGGCGTTATCAGATTTTGATTTGATTTTGGCCGGCGGGGGGGGGTGGGGGGGTGAGGCAAGATGATTTCATAGGAAGTGTTGTGAACTTCCTTCAAGAGGCACTTCGTGTCTGGTTGTCTCTCTTTTTGTGATCTTGGCGGCTGTGGATGATCATTGCCTAAATCCATGTTGGATGTTGCTAGATTTGCAAAATGATGCCTTTCAAATTTCACAATGCCTTTTGTGTTTATTTGCTGAAATGCACCTGTAACAAGACACTTCCCTTCATCATCGATCCTGTTAACCAGAAGAACAGTTTATGTAACAAAGGCAGGGTGAGCATCTGTTTCTTTTCCTCTACTGCCGCTTCAAAAAATAATGATTGGTTTCCTAGGACACTCCAAGGGGAGATAGTGTATTCTTGCCATTATGAGCTCATCTCTTTTAACATATTTTGTGTTTCCATCCATCATAGTTATTGCCCTTCCTGAGGCTCTGAGTGTCCCATCTCTGGCCTGGGGGAGCCTCTCCAGGTTGGCTCCTGAGCCCTTCAGACACAACCTCAGTCCTCATGATGACTCTCCCTTGCTGTTCGGTCTAATGAGCTGTTGCAGTTCAACTTGCATATTTCCTGCTCAGGAATTAATCTTTCCTCCTAGAAGCTGCTTTCCTTTTAGTGGCAGCGGTATTTAGAGGCCACAGTACGGTCATACTTACAATGTAATCTATTCCGTTTACTGCACACAGCTTTATTTATTGCTGGGCTAAAGGGATCACCTGAACCTCAGAGTTCTTGGAAACTAGAACGTGCTTACTGAAATAAGACATTCAGTGAGTGCAGAGAACGCCATGGGCACAGAGAAACCCCAAGTTAGTGATCTGGAAAATAAAGCCAAATAAATCTAAGATGCACAGCCAAAAAGGCAAGATGGAAAAGATGAGGAAGAAAAAAATTCAGAGACATAGGAGATACAAAGTTTAACACTCAACTAATATTAGGAATTCTAGAAGAAATGGGAAGAAACAACAGCAGAGAGAAAATAATTTTTAAAACGATAAATGTAAATGCTGTTCGGCCCAGGGGCACCTTCTCGGAAATGGGAACGGTAACTAGATCCACTTCATCATGAAAATGTAAAAAAGAAAAGAAAAGAAAGAAAATGTACACTCCGTGGAGACAGGTTTCTGATGTACTGATTTACTATCCTGGATCAGCACACGGTTACATCTTTATCTTCTTTGGTTTGTTGTAATCGTGTTTATAATTCTGTAAAATCAAAGGACCCAGGTCTGCCTGAGGTGACTCCGTATTTATATGAGGTCCTTTCCTTGCAGTTATCAAATAACCTCGCTGCCTTATCCTTGAACAGCAGTCTATTTTCTGGGAATCAAAGCGCCTCTGGTTAGGAAAGGGGATGTTAATGGCCGGGAAAGAAGACAACATACAGAATAAACAAAATAAATGCACTGGAGAGCCTATCACTACTGTATTGGGAAATACAATATTGTGCTTTCTCCGTTGGCCTAAGCAGGGCTGAGCAAAATAAGGCCTGCAGACCAAATCCAACTCTGCCTGTTTTTGTATAGCCTGAATGCTCTGAATCGCTCTTCGGTGGCTGGAAAAAACCCAAAGGAGAGTACTATTTTGCGACGTGGAGACACACGAAGCTCACATTTCCAGGCGCATAAGTAAAGCTTGCCTGGGAGACGGCCCCAGTGGCGGAGCAGCGTCATTTCAGCAGGGGCTTCCTGACCGGCAGCATGGCCAGCACAGCCTCCACTGCTCACTGTCTAAAAGGCCCACTTTTCCAGAAAAGGTTTGCCGACCTCCGGCCTAGAGGGCGTGGGAGCATCACAGCCTCTCCTTCGGCCCAGGGCTTTAAGGAAGATGGTCCTCAACCTGAGAGATCACGGAGGGCCAAGCAGGGTTTCATTTTATCTGAAACTCACAGGCAAACATATTCCAGGGAAACCTCAGAGGCAAGGTCAAGAAGAGGCCCTACACCCCTCAGAGATAGAGCAGGCCTCGTAGAAGGTAAGGGAATTAGGCTTTTCCACCAGAATTTTCACCAGCAATACTTGACGTGAGACTGCCACGGAGCCACGCTTCAAAGTTCTGGGGTGAGGACTCTGGAACCTAGCATTCTAGACCCACCCACACCTTACATCGACGTGAAGGTACGAGAAAGACCTGCAAAAAGACAATAGCTCACAATGTAGTGGCCGTGGTCTAGATTTTCTTTTTAAATCTATCCTAGGAAATCTAGCAAAAGAAACAAACAAAACAAGGCTCTAACAAAGGGACCGCATAGGATACAGTGTGGCATCTGTATGTGGCCCAGAAAGGGCGAACGAGGCCAAAATGAAAAGAGAAAGGAGCCAACAGGTGGGGACTCTGCATCGTGAATCTACAGGAGGGACACACTGAGTGCATCTTAAAGATGCAAATTCCCCTGGGGCGCCTGGGTGGCTCAGTCGGTTGAGCGTCCGACTTCCGCTTAGGTCATGTTCTCGCGGTTCGTGGGTTCGAGCCCCGCATCGGGCTCTGTGCTCACTGCCAGCTCAGAGCCTGGAGCCTGTTTCAGTCTGTGACTCCCTCTCTCTCTGACCCTCCCCTGCTCCCGCTGTCTCTCTCTCTCCTAGAAATAAATAAAACATTAAAAAAAAAAAAGATGCAAATTCCCACGTGCTCTTTGCAGATCCCGGCGCAATGCGGTAGTCTGGGGTAAGATGCTGTATTTTAATTTTTTTTAATGTTTTATTTACTTTTGAGAGACAGAGAGACAGTAGGGGATGGGCAGAGAGAAAGGGAGACACAGAATCCGAAACAGGCTCTGTCAGCACAGAGCCCGACGTGGGGCTCGAACCCACGAACCGTGGGATCATGACCTGAGCCCCCTGGGCGCCGCGAGATGCTGTATTTTCAGCAAGCTCCCAGGTCACTTCCTTAGCTCCCTCGGAGGGACCGCCCTACATTCTGGCCTCTCTCCAGCCGCATTTCTACTGACAAAGAATGGCATTTTCTCCTTTATGGATCCAATCATACCACTTAGTAGTCTCACTTATTCAACAAAGACGTATTCAAATATTTACTCAGTGCTTACCGAGGCACTGTGCTCCTGTAGGCTTTTAGGCCCTGTCCATGTTTAAGTAGATGAAAATCTCTGCCTGTGGCGCTTTCTCAAAATTCCCGAAGGAACACTTACACCGGCCATCATGGGGCAAATGAAGACTATTGGCTTTCCATTTTTAGAATCAGAACACGGAAGACTTACTCACAATGATAAAACAGATGTAAATAATGTAAGCCCTGGCAACCTAAAAATAATAGGACTTACACAAAATTATCGGATAAGGGAGAAGGGAGGGGAAAATGTAAGTATAAATTTCCCCATGGCACCAAGCAGAGGGGTGGGGTGAGAAGTTTTTATGCAACAGCTGGGGAGAAGTTCCCAATTGTCCCGAACAATGCTGCTGAATTTTTTCTTGTTGCACAGTATCCAACTATTCCTGTAGAATAAATCCTAAAAGAAAAGATTGTTGGGTGAAAGGGTCTGTATATTTTTAAGATCTTAATAGAATAAACTGCCAAGTTGTCCTAAATATTGTACTATTTAGTCCATCTTAAGTACAAAGTAAAAAGTTGTAAAGTAAATAAGTCATGGAGTTAAAAACTACAGCATATTATAACGGTATTATAATAACGTTGCGTGGTAGCCGTGACTATATTTACCGTGGTAAGCATTTCATGATAAACAGGATTGACCAATCACTATGCTGTGCACCTGAAACTAATATAATATTGTGTGTCAACTCTGTCTCAATTAAGAAAACAGAATAGGGGAGCCTGAGTGGCTCAAGTGGCTAAGTGTCCCACTTCGGCTCAGGTCGTGATCTCTCGGTTCCTGAGATGGAGCCCCATGTAGGGCTCTGCACGGACAGCACAGAGCCTGCTTGGGATTCTCTCTCTCTTCTTCTCTTTGCCCTTCACCCACTCTCATGTGCACACACACACACACTCTCTCTCTCTTTCCCCCAAAATAAATAAATGAAAACTTTTTAAAAATTTAAAAATTTTAAATATAAATAAAAAATAAGACATAAAGTTTTCATTAAATGAAAAATCAAAATCAAAAATTAAATAACTTTAGAAATACAGAAAACATTTTCAAAGAAAGCAGAAAGCAAAAAACAAGGAAATAAAACTGCCCCAAATTCCACCAACCAGGAGAAGAAAACAGTGTGAAGCACAGAATAAATACTGTTCCAGACCCCCATGGGAAAAGATGCATACAAATTGAAGAATTTGTGTTTAATACTTAACTTTACCAAAAGAAGAAAAACTTGTGTAAAATTTAAGAAATTGCTCAACTTCCGAAAAATGTTTTTTATAAAGTGTCCCTAAAAGATTTTTCTAAGGTGATAAAACAATTGAAGAGTTGAATTTATTGTATGTTTTTTTTTCTACATGACTCAATTTCAGATAAAGATTATTGATTCCCTGCTATGAAATACGAAGGCTTGTACTCTTACACTTTTTGCACCCACCAGCATCCTGTTAGCTATATTTTCATTCTGTCCCGCGTTATAACATTTACACTGAGTTCAATCAATGTTTCCCCAGTTGCTCAGTTTTAGTCTGTGTTTTTTTTTTTTTGAACTTAATACATAACATTGACCTTTTCCTTTTTTACCGCATAAAAGTAAAAAAAAAACTAATCTCATCATTGGTTCTAGTTATTGTCATTTTTTAAAGAGAAATGCCATATGCGATGCTTCTTGGACTCTTCCGTGCCTGAGTGGGACCCCTTGTCTCCTTCCTAAGAGAATAACCCTGGCTGTTTGTTGTCGTCCTGGTCACACCTTCTTCCCCTCAGAACACCGCCTGTGTCCCCTCTGTAAACACACCACAGTGTTTACTGGAAATGAACGCTACAGAGGAGGAATCAAAAGTGATGTCCTCCCTTGTAAATGACTTGTTTATCCATCTGGGTGCCTGAAAAAATTATGTCTTTTGTCTCAAAGTTCAATAACTTCACAATGTGTAAGGTATTGATTGTTCTGTATAAATTTTCCCCTAGACCATATGTGCCCCTATGAGCCAAAGGTCTTTCATTACAGGGATTTTTTCCTCTATTAAATTTATGAACATTTGGGACGCCTGGGTGGCTTAGTCGGTTAAGCGTCCGACTTTCGCTTCGGTCATGATCTCGCAGTTCGTGGGTTCGAGCCCCGCGTCAGGCTCTGTGCTGACTGCCAGCTCAGAGCCTGGAGCCTGTTTCAGTCTGTATCTCCCTCTCTCTCTGACCCTCCCCTGCTCACGCTCTCTCTCTCTCTCTCCTAGAAATAAATAAAACATTAAAAATTTTTCAAAAAAAAATAAATTTATGAACATTCATTCTGTCAATGTCTTGGGTTCTGTGTTTGACTTTTGTTCTCCTCACGTTGGTTTGTTTTGTCATTCCTTCAAATCTGTCACCTTCTTATTTGCTTTAGTCCTTTTCTATTTTTCCTGTGAAGTTATTGTGATTATCTCAAGCTTTTTTTTCCTTTTTCTATATCAGGAATTTTATTTCTGGCTCCTTTTAAATTATGTATCAGACCTGTAATAGTGTTTGGAGTCTCATTGCTTTTCTGCATCTGTTTCCTTTTCATTCTGTTATTTTATTACCTCAATATTGAGCTAGTTTTATTGACTCCATACCCTCTTTCAATTCTTCCACATCATGAAAATCATGTGGAAGTTTTCTTCTGTTTCTTAAATTATGTTTTCTTTCAGGCTGGATTCTTTATTATTTCCATGCAATATTTTGTGCATTTTTTGCTGTTGCAAATTTGCGTAGCTGCATGCCATTTCTTTTCCTCTTGCATGTACTAATGATGGTACCCAACGGGCCAGATCTTCTATTTGCTCTGCTATCATGTGGACAAGATCCCTCTTGATGTTTTCTCCACCTGATCTGATACTCATGTGTCTTCCCCTGTGAGCCACAGTTGTTTCATGGTAAATTGTGCGTGACTTGACGGCATGTGCGGTGTGAGTGGGAGGCAATGTTGGCTCAGCTGCAGGTGCCGGAAGCCCTTTCCAGGGCACTGCCCATCGCTCTCTCTTCTGCACGTTCATGCAGTGTCTCGTACCCAGGACAACCGTCCTCACAGAGATATGTCCCGCTCTCGTGGGCATTGAGTCATCTTCACGTTTTGGGCAAAACACCAAAGAATCCCGAAGATGGCTCCTCTGCCCGCCTCTGTAACCTGTGGTGTACGCCAGATGTCCTACTTACAAGGATTTTCCTTTTCTCTTCCCCAGGGCTGCATAGCCACACACACTCCATCCACTTTTCTTCCAGTTGGAGGACATTTGTCAGAACGTTTGGTATTTCTTTGCGGCAACAGATGAAAAGGAGGATATTGGTCAGTTTAAAATCCGTCCCCGGGACCCCAGTAAGTCACCTTTGAGGACGATGGGATCCATCAAAAGTTAGACCCCAGAGCCCAGCCTAGATCGGCGAGGAGAGAAACCACAAGATGAGAGGCGGTCCCGGGGGCTGCCTCAGGCCGAGGGGTAAAAGAGGACAAGCAGCAAGGAGAGAGCCCACTGGCACGGCCGGGTACGGGGTATCAGACGTAAGACACGACCGCTGAAAGCATATGCTCCCCGGCGTCAAAGCTCCAGCCACGTGGACTCCACAACACAACCTTGAGTGAAAATATTATGCTGGCTTTATGGATGTCACCCCAGGAAAAGAGGCCGTGTGAAAAGAGCCAAGGAGGTAAAAATCTAGAACTCGGAAGCAGAGGTTCAAAGTCAGGAGTGATGAAGGGAATTATAACGCCTCCCCCATTGTTAAGCCCCATACGTACTGCCGGGGGAGAGCAGGTTTTGATGCTCTTTCCAGCCGAAAGGGAGGATGCGGTCACATCCAAGATACTAACGCAGTTACAAATGTTTAATAATGAGAGTCACAAATGGCCCTCGAAACAATTTTGGTCACATCCACGTTTTTTGAGTTTTGATAATGTGGAATTGTAGTTGTGCTAATTCTTAGGGTCGTTACTGATGTGGGACTACTACTGATGTGAGACTTCTAAAGATCTCTCGTACATAAATCTTTGACGAAACTATTATTCCTTGGGGATTTTTGCATTTCTTTTTCATTGAAGTGAAATTTACATACAGTGAAATGCACAGATCATAGAATGCAGTCTATACATTTTGAAAAATATCCATGCCCATGTAATGAACACTCGGTCAAGATATAGAACATCCCTATCACTCTAGAAAAGTCCTTTGTATCCACTTCTCCCCATTCAAAGCAACCGCTACTCTGATTTCTGTCACTGGAGATCATTTTGCCTCTTCTAGAATTCCATATAAATGGAATCATACAGTATGCACTGTTTTGTATCTAGCTTCTTTTACTCACACTTTTTGAGATTCATTCACACTGTTATACACACCAGTGGTTTGTCCCTCTGTCTTGTTGGTTAGTATTCTATTCTGCAGAAATGCTGCAAATTGTGTGTCTGTTCTCCTCCCATTCGACATTTGTGCTGGCGTTTTTTTTGGGGGGGTGTTTGTTTGTTTTCACTATTTTTGTGTGTGTGTATCTTTGTGTGATCATACATTTTTGTTTTACTTTGGTAAAAACCTGTAAGTGGCATTTCTGGAGACTGCATTAACTGTGTTGGAAAATGCCAGTTTTCCAAAGTGGTTGACCCGTTTTGTACTCTCACAAGTCATGTGCGAGACTTCTGGTTTCTCCATATCCTTGCAAACACCTCATGTTGTCCGTCTTTTTAACATTAGCCGCTTGGCTGGATGCATAATGGGATCTCACTGTGGTTTCAGACTCCACCTCTCTGGTGACTAAGATGCGAACATCTCTTCATGTTTGTATTTCTTCTTTCTGAGGTCTCTAGTTAAGTCTTTTGCCCATTAAAAAAGATTGGGTTCCTGTGCCATTTGCTGCAGGATCAACTGACTCTGTGTAAGTCTATTTCTGGACTCTCTTCTATTCCAGTATCCATTCGTCCACTGTTACACCAATACCATAGCTTTGTAATAAGTCTTGCAATCAGACTGTGTGAGGGCTTCAGCTTTGCTGTACTTTCTCAAGACTGTTTTGGCTCCTCCATATTCTTTGCACTTCGTGTAAGTTCCACAATGAGCTTATCCATCTTTTCTGGGCTTTCGATTGAGATCCGATTGAATCTAAAGATCAGTTTGGGAAGCTTTTACAGTGTAACTAAGTTGAGTCTTCTAATTTATAAGCATGGTATATTTCTGCACTTACTTAGATCTGTCATTTCTCCCCATTTTATATGCAAGTGCATTTTATGTCTATATGAAATATGAATAATGTACACACAAAGTAAAAAAAAACTACGAATGCGTGATTATTTTTAAATTCTGGAGTTCTAAATGAACTGATAAAAGACTCAGCACAGAGGGACAACCCTCAGTGAACACTATGTAGATTTTTAAGTACTCCTATAATAATGATTTTTAAGCATGGCCGCAGCTCCTAGTGAAGAACAAAGACACTGGAAAGAAGGCGTGGGTGTCACTACAGCCCTGTGTAAAGCGTCTTCTCCCACTTTGCCCACATGACTTGCTGCCCACGCATCATCTGTGCGTCTCACGGGTTTCTGCTCACTGTCCCCTTGCTTCCCACTGAGGGCCACTGCCTGGGGTCAGGAGCTCCCCGCCTCCTTCCCAGACCTTTGGAAATAATGTCCAAACTGGTCTCTGTGCCTCCAGTCCTTGAGCTGCCAATTCACCCCACATGCTGGACTCCAAAGTCACTTTTCAAAACATACACCTGCACATGGAATACGTGTTTGTTATCCCTGTCAATTAAAATGGTTCGGTAGCAATGTGGACGGAACTTGAGGGTGTTATGCTGAGCGAAATAAGTCAGGCAGAGAAGGACAGATACCGTATGTTTGTACGTATAGGAGGATTAGGAGGAACTTAACGGAGGACCGTGGGGGGGAAGAAGGGGGACATCGTGGGGGAGAGGGAGGGAGGCAAACCATGAGAGACTCTTGAATGCTGAGAACAAACTGAGGACCTATGGGTGTGGGGGGGAGGGAGGGATGGGCATGGAGGAGGGCACTTGTGGGGATGAGCACTGGGTGTTCTATGGAAACCAACTGGACAATAAACTATAAACGAAAAAAAATGACTCGGGGCACCTGGGTGGCTCAGTCAGTTGAGTGTCTGACTTCAGCTCAGAGTCATGATCTCGCAGTTTGTGAATTCAAGCCCCACACAGGACTCTGTGCTGACAGCTCGGAGCCTGGAGCTGCTTTGGGTTCTGTGTCTCCCTCTCTCTCTGCCCCGCCCCTGCTCATGCTCTGTCTGTCTCTCTCTCTTAAAAATAAATAAACATTAAAAATAGATAAATCAATAAAATGGTTCAGACACATTAGTCGTTTTTCTTTAATATGGCATGCCAAATATATTCTCCATAGATCTATGGTTATTCTGTTACCTTAGAATTGATTAATCCCCCAGTAAATAAATTAAAAGAATATGCTAAGAATAATTTGGTTGTTAAAATATCTGAATCATCACTCAGATTTCTTCTCTAGTTAGGAAAACATATAAAATTAAATACTGCATTATAACAGAACATACCTTCTACCTCTGTGAAAAACACCCATTAACTTACCACCAAACCAAATCGCTGGACTTACATGTACCCTTCACAGAAGAACAAATCGAAATTGAGTCTCCTTGGGGCATCTGGGTTAAGCCTCCGACTTTGGCTCAGGTCACGATCTCACAGTTCGTGGGCTGGAGCCCCGTGTCGGGCTCTATGCTGACAGCTCAGAGCCTGAAGCCTGCTTCCAATTCTGTGTCTCCCTCTCTCTGCCCCTCCCCCGCTCATGCTCTGTCTCTCTCAAAAATAAATAAATGATAAAAAAATTAAAAAAGAAAAAAATAAATTGAGTCTCCTTGATTAATGATCTGAGTTGGGACTTCCTGACTGTCACATAAATCATGATGGAAAATGTGATTAACGCTGACTGGACATGAATAAAATCCACACTATCTGGAAGCCATGTATTCAAAGATGGATGGTTTGCCATCACGTAAATTACCCAAGAGAAGCCCCACTGTGTAATTTTCAGAATATAAATAAGCAACAGGACATTTCTACTCAACAGAACTACGGTTTTGTGCCTTCAAGTGGCATATCCGCTGTATTTTCATCATCGATGACTCCACAATCCATTCTACAAACCTGCCACGGTTATGTCGAGAAAAACAAAGAAATGTGACACGCTGCTGTGTTTCCGCTTGCCAAGTTGGAAGAGAGGAAAAACAGTCGCTCTGCCACCCTGCTCTGCTGCTCTATTCCAGCAGTTCTGACTGACAAGCCAGCGCCCATCATGCTCCACGTTTTACGATGTTTCCTTGCCATCTTCTCCCAGCTCATCACAGCGTCATCACGTTCCGTGTTTTGCTAGCCAGCAGACTGTGCTTTCTTTCATCCAGGACAACATCCACGAGGCTCAACCTTGATGCTTCCTCAAAACGGGGAAATGTGTTTGCTTTTTGTGCCCTCTTGGCAATTCCGATTTTCATACGCTTGCTTGGCAAATTTTCTTGCTGCCAAAAAAAGGAGAAGAAGAAGAAAAGGAAGAAGAAGAAGAAGAAGAAGAAGAAGAAGAAGAAGAAGAAGAAAATTGCAGTCAGCCCTGAACCTTTCACAGGGCCATGCAAAGGAGCTCCCGGGTTACTGAGTCCTGCCTGTAATGTCTTGGATCCTTGAGCCACGTTGTTTGGAAACGTGCTGAGAACACTGGCTGCTCTCGTTCCTTTCATAGCTTCCTAATTGCTGAAGGAGAATTGTCTTTGTATCAGACCCATCTGAATGTTTTTCTTCTTCTTTCTATTTATGTCTACTCATGTATACTCACATCAACATTTTCTGAGAGATGGGGACGTCAGGCCAAAAGCTTGCCAATAAAAATCTGATGCTTCCTGGCAAAAATTCTAAGATCTTGTGTCCATGGCAATCATAGCCACCGGTTTTTTTGAGCGTTACTCTGTGATGGACAGATAGATGTTCTGAATGCTTTTGGTGAAATAGCTCATCCACGCCTCATAAAAACAATGAGAGAGGTGCTACTCTGATCCTCACTTTTCAGAGGAGGGAAAGCAGGCCGAGAGGGGTTGGAGGAACTTGCTGGAGAGCCCCCAGCGGATGTGGTTGTGACAGGGGGACGGGGGGGGGGGTTTGAATCCAAGCAGACAGAGCCTGTATCACATGCCTTGCCCTCCCACCGTCCACGACGGCATCACCAGCCCCGAAAACACAGGACGCCTAGATTCATCCCCTCCTGGGCTTGATCCTCGGGAAGTAGTACATTGATACTAAAAACCCGATAGACAATCTAAGACTTGTATACTAGATGCCTTCTTGAAATTTCTCTTCCTGTTTATATACAATTTCAACTGCTGTGGTCCCAGATGCACACTGTTTATCTGAGTACGTACAGTTGTCTTTCATCCCCACGTGGTGATGTCGAACAGGAAATATAGAGAGTCGCAAACTGCCAGTGAATGGAGGCTTCAGTGCTCATGTAGGGAGTGTCCATCTGGGAGAGGCTGCTTGGGGGAAGATCAGAGACAGGGACACAGTGGCACCTGCAGAGCGCCAGCCACTCTGCCCGGCCCGGGTGCCAGACATGTGACCAAAGAGGCTTTCAAGATAACCCAGCCACAGTCGCCAACTGCCCCCAGCCTCATAAGAGACCCCAAGCAAGGACCACCCAGCTGGCCCGGTCAAGCCCCACACACCCATGGACTTCTGCTATTTTTTTAAACCACTGTTTTGGACGGGTTGTTACACAGCCATAGGTAACTAAAACACCAGGCAAAACATCAGCAGAGTATCGGGGAGAAAGAAACCCAGCAGGCTCCCATGTCAACCAAATGTTCGTGAAAGGGCCCACCACCATGATATTCTCGTACCATCTGTCACATTGGGGCCGAGGGGGTGTGTGGGCAGGCATCTTACCTGGTGGACTTGCATCCCGTGCATTGGATCTGACTTGAAGAGTGACACGATGCATTGCGTCCGTTATCAAAATTTTGCTTATCATCCGGGGACTGAGAAGAGTCTATCAATCCAGAAACAAGAACCAACAGGAAGGGCCTTATAAAAAGGTAGATAAGGTAGAATCACTCTCTTGACCAGGCACTGAGCACCTCACCAAGTCTGAGGGGCTGAGCCTGTGGGCCTTTAGTAATGCTTTCCACATGGACGCCGGCCAGGAGTGGGAAAGAAGAACCTGTACCAGCCTCTAGGGCCCGGGGAGGAAAGAAGTGACTGGCACAGTGTCTGCTCCCGGTCAAGTCTGCTAAAGTCAGATCTTTTGTAAGCGAAGCTCTTCCTACACTTCTCGTAAGTTCCTGGCTTTCCCCTTTGTTCTCCTTGATGTTTAAAAAGTTCTTTTAAAAAAAGTCCACTCTAGGGGCACCTGGGGGGCTCGGTCAGTTGAGTGTCCAACTCTTGGTTTTGGCTCAGGTCATGACCTCACTGTTTGTGAGTTCAAGCCCCACATCAGGCTCTTTGCTGAGAGTGCAGAACCTGCTTGGGATTCTCTCTCTCCTCTCTCTGCCCCTCCCACTCCCACTCTCGCTCTCTCTCAAAATAAACAAATAAGCCTAGAAAAAAAATAAAATAAGAACTCCATCCTACTTTGGCTATGCTATGGGAAATCATATTTGGGCTACAGCTTTAGGAAGGGAAAATAAGATAACAAAAAAAAACAGATAATCCAATTAAAAATGGGCAAGACACCCAGATAAATATTTTTTCAAAGAAGATCTACAAAGGGTGAACAAGCACATGAAAAGATGTTCAACATCACCAGTCATCAGGGAAATGCAAATCAAAACTAAAATGAGATAGCACCTCACACCTCTTAGAATGGCCATCGTCAAAAAGATAGGAGATAACAAACACTGGCGAGGATGTGGAGGAACGGGAACCCTTGGCCACTGCCGGTGAGCGTGTAAATGGTGCCGCCACGGTGGAAAACAGTATGGAGGTTCCTCAGAAGCTTAAAAATAGAACCACCATATGCTCCAGCAATCCCTCCTCTGGGAATATAACTAAAGGAAATGAAATCACTAGCTTCAAAAGAGATCATTGTAGCATTGTTTACAATAGTCAAGATATGGAAATAGCCTAAGTGTCCATTGGTTGATGAATGGATATAGAAGTTGTGATATACATATATACACACACACAATGTATACACACTATGCATTTACATATAAACTTATATACACACAATATATAGATAAATCTATCTATATGTATATAGAGAGACACAGATGGAATATCATTCAGCCATAGACAACAAGGAAATCTTGCCATTTGCAACAACATAAATGGACCCTGAGGGCATTCTGCTAAGTGAGATAAGCCAGAGAAAGGTGAATACTGTATGATCTCACTTATATGTGGACTCTAAAAACAAAACAAAACAAAAGAACCCACACTTACAGAAAAAGAGATCAGACTTGCAGTCACCCGAGGCGGAGGGTGGGGGACAGGGAGTGGAGATGGTGGTCAAAAGACCCCGGCTGTGAGATACGAGGTCCTAGGGTGTCGGCATGGTGCCTGCGGCTAACACACCGTGTGACGCCGCACAGGAAGGGTGTGAAGAGATAAGTCCCAATGTTCTCGGCACCAGGGGAAACTATCTTCTTTTCCATGTTTGCACTCTCTTTGTATTGTGCCCCACGAGATGATGGATACTAGCTAAACTTGGAGTAGTCACCATTTTCCAAAACACATAAATCAAACTTTCATGCCAGATACCTCAATGTACACGGTGCCATTTGTCAAGTATACCTCAATAAAACCGGAGGAGGGGGCACAATTTATAGAGGGAAAAGTAAAATTACCATTTCAAGACCATGACAAAAAGGGAGAGTCATCTCAAGGAGACCCCTGCACCTCGATGCTCACGGCCACTTTTTTTTTTTTTAATTTATTTCTAGGAGAGAGAGAGAGAGTGTGAGCAAGGGAGGGTCAGAGAGAGAGAGGGAGTCACAGACTGAAACAGGCTCCAGGCTCTGAGCTGGCAGTCAGCACAGAGCCCGATGCAGGGCTCGAACCCACGAACCGCGAGATCATGACCTAAGCGAAAGTCGGACGCTTAACCGACTAAGCCACCCAGGCGCCCCTCACGGCCACTTTATTCACAGTGGGCAGGACGTGGAAACAACCTAAGCATCTGTCAGCTGGTGAGTGGATGAGGAGGGCGTGGTCCACACACAACGGAGTACGACTCAGCCAGGAAGAAAGGATGCAATCCTGTCATCTGCGACGCCATCGATGGACCTTGAGGGTCTTATGCTATGTGAGATTAAGTCAGACAGAGAAACACAAATACGGTAGGATCGTGCTGCTACGTGGAATCCAAACCCCGGAGCCTAGAGAGACAGAGAGCACAGTGACGGCCGCCAGGGGCTGGGGGAGGTTGGGAGATGTTGGTTGAAGGGTGTAAACTGCCAGCTGCAAAGATTAACAAGTTCTGGGGAGCTAATGCACAGAGTGGTGATGATAGCTAAGAACCCTGTATTATATACCTGAAACTTGTTAAGAGAGTAGATCCTAAGTGTTCTCACCACACAAAGACAGACATGGTAATGAGGTTATTAGGGCATGCTTCTCCGGCACTGTGGGTTGCAAATCATGCCCAAGCGGGAAGCCAGGGTGAATGTGGAGGTCATCTCACCTGCTTCCCTTGGTTCAGAGATCACGGGTCTAAGCTACTCACTGTCCAATGCCTGGAAACTATTGCTTAAGTTCTGTCCATTTTTTAAAGCTATTTGTAGTAAGAGGTCACATTTAACACCAGCAACTCCATCGTGGCCAAACTGGAAGTCTACTGAATAAGTAAATAGGACATCAGAGTGCATCAAAATAGGACAGTCCAAGGTTACCCAACACAACTGAACACGGAAAACTGAATTACTGGCGCTCTCCTCCTGGACCCATCCTATAGCTGAGCTGGTGCCTTGAGCACAGGTCTGCGTTTCCTCCTTTCTCACCAGCCCATCTTACAGCCAGTCCCACTCGGGCTGGGACTCTATCCGCTTCCCCCTCTCCTTCCATCTCAGTCTTTCCTCAGGCACAGGCCTTACAAAGTGGCCATTATGTGGAGGAAAGTGAAATTCAAAAAAAAAAAAAAAAAAGCTCAAAAGGGATCTCAAAATACAAAGACGATATAACATGATATGAAACGGGACAATAGCTTCTAATATAGAAAGGTATTCTATTGAAGGCCAAATACAACAGGAGAAATTAGAAGCCCCTGAATAGCTGTTGGCTTGTATTGCTTTAAAAAAATATATTTATTTATTTATTTATTCTTGAGAGACAGAGAGAGCAAGTGTAAGAGATCAGGGGAGGGGTAGAGAGGGAGAGACAGGAAGAGAAAAAGAATCTCAAGCAGGGTCCGTGCTATCAATGCAGAGCCCAGCATGAGGCTCCAACTCATGAACCATGAGATCATGACCTGAGCCGAGATCAAGAGTCGGATGCATCACAGACTGAGCCACCCAGGCACCTGGGCTTGTACTGCATTTTAACAAGACAGAAAATCTTCTGGATAATATGCCCTAATAGAGGAACAGCAATGGCAGTTCAAAGCTCAAAACAGCTATTCAACCCAAAAAAGGAAGAGAGAATAGATATATATATAGATATATAGATACTTTTGAAGTGCTACCATTCCCAATCTCTGGCTGAGGTTAAACAGATAAATAAAAAGGCATGTTCCAGGTAGTCAGGAAGGTCCCAGGAAGATTCTGGGCTCTTGCTATAGCTGGCCAATATTGGAACTGAAGGTTTATCACAAAGAATATATAAAAATGGAAATAAACATATAGACAATTAACATTAACAAACCATTATAGTCAACACTGGGCATACTGTAGGAGCTTTAAAAATATATATTTTTTTAATTTATTTCTGAGAGAGAGAAAGCATGAGCAAGGGAGGGCCAGAGAGAGAGAGGGAGGTATAGAATCTGAAATAGGCTCCAGGCTTGGAGCTGGCTGTCAGCACAGAGCCCAACATGGGGCTTGAACCCACAAACCGTGTGATCATGACCTGAGCCCAAGTCAGATGCTTAACCGACTGAGCCCCCCAGTCGCCCCAAAATATTTTTGAGTAAATATATATAACCCAAATCTTCAGGCGTTCATCCCAAAGGCTTCCCTTCGCAGACTCTGCTTAGATTCTTCCCTGACTCCCTTTGTTGACCTGAGATCTTATCCACTAGCCCTGTTTACTGTTTTGGAAAATTTGTTTAACTTGAAAACCGCTGTTGCGTTTCTCCGCGGCCTTCTATCCTCACATCTGGCTTTGGGGACCATCAGCTTGCTGAGTGCACTCACGCCTGCTAATGTTTCCGCAGGCTTTATTTTGGAAATTTGGTGCACTTTGGCTTTGAAACATGTGTGCAGAAGATTCTTAACATAAGTAGCCCGGCATGCATCGTTATTTTTAGATAAGTGTACGCGACCATTAAGTTTTGTGCTGCTTGGGTTTTGCTTTCCACAGCTGACGGGTGCGTTCCCAGCCAGGAAACGGGGTTGGCAAAACAGCTGCCATGAGAAAGGGGACCCGTGGCCAGGACAGAGAACCGATGACAAAGTCTGCTACTGTGTTGGCACGATATTGCGGAGAAAGCAACCCCGGTGAAATACTACGGTATGAGACTCCCATACAAGCCTTCTTCTTCCTTTTTTTTTTTTCCCCCTTAATGTTCATTCATTTATTTTGAGAGAGAGAGAGAGAGAGAGAGAGAAAATGAGCAGGAGAGGGGCAGAGGGAGAGGGAAAGAGCGAGTCTGACACGCAGAGCCCAACGTGGGTCTCGAAATCACAAACCATAAGATCATGTCCTGAGCAGAAATCCAGAGTCAGGAGCTTAACCGACTGACCCACCCGGGCGCCCCTCCCACACAAGACGTCTTACAGGCCCAGAAAAATTTGAAAACATGTAGACATATTTACACATATTAAGTGTATCACATGAGATGTAACATTTATCTTATACTATGCCTGGTTCTAAGTCTAATGAATATTCAGGTGGTGGAGCTGAAACTTAACATTTTTCTTCCTGGAAAGCAGGAATTGTGTTCTCATCTCAACCCTGCTTCTAGCTAGTTGTGTGGCCGCAGGTGAATCACTTAAACAATCTGACTTGTCTTAGTTTCCTTGTCTGGAACCATTGGTCCCTCAAAATGCCCTTATTCTACCCTTTGCTTCCCTCCCTGTCCCCCACCCTGGGGTCTGTAATTCTCCGGGAACTTACTATTTGTTTCAGACACTTACACTCTTGTAGCTCAGTGTTAAGGATTGCAGCTAAAGAATGGTAGCTAGGAAATACTTTTCACGTATCAAAGCTAATGTTTAAAGCACAGAAAAAACCAGCAAATGTCTGATTCTCAGGTTACATTGTCTCTGTGAAGCCTAACCTTTTTGATTTGGTTTTGGGGGCTTCTGGGTGGCTCAGTCGGGTAAGCGACCAACTTTGGCTCAAGTCATGATCGTGAGTTCAAGCCCCGTACTGGGGTCTATGCTGACAGCTCGGAGACTGGAGCCTGCTTCGGATTCTGTCTCCCTTTCTCTCTGCCTCTCCCCTGCACTCTTTCTCTTTCTCTTTCTCAAAAATAAATAAACATTTGGGGCGCCTGGGTGGCTCAGTCGGTTAAGCGTCCGACTTTGGCTCAGGTCATGATCTCAAGGCTCGTGGTTGAGCCCCACGTCAGGCTCTGTGCTGACAGCTCGGAGCCTGGAGCCTGTTTCAGATTCTGTGTCTCCCTCTCTCTCTGCTCCTTCCCCTCTCATTCTCTGTCTCTCAAAACTGAATAAATGCTAAAAAAGTTTTTAAAAAAATAAATAAACATTAAAAAAATTGGTTTTTAGTCAGATGCTCTGAGGTTAGTCATATGATGAATTAACTCATCAGTGACTAGGTTTCTTGTTTATATGTTTCTACATGTACCCTCAGATGGGCCAGTGTTGCCACATTTGTTCTCTATAATGAACATACAGATAGGTGTGTTTTCCTTAAAATGCTCAAATCATCAAAACAATTTGCTAAAAACCTATAGATTCATAATCCTGTTCTCTCCAACTAATCACACTTCCCTGTGGCTCTACTCTCTTCAGGCATCTATGAACACCCAATTTGCAAGTTATAATGAGATAACACAGTCGCACATGTGTGATCTATTTGTTTCTCATATGTCGCACACTTTTCCCCTAGAACTATGTAATCCCCTTTTGCAAGGGCTACAAAATATTTAATGGAGTTGATATAACAATTTTTCATCAGCTTTATCTGTCTTCCACTGAAACAAGTGAGTTAAGGTCTATGATCAGTGTGTTTGTTATTTCTCCATATGTTTCCTTAGTTTGTGCTTCATGAAAGATGTTACGATTTGATGCATACATATGCATAGTTGCTATATTTCCATAGTGGCTTATAGCATGATAAGGTGCCAGCTTTTGGACCTGAATTTTACCTTATTTTATATGAGGATTATGTCCCCCCGACACACACACACACACACACACACACACACACACACACACACACACACACACTAGGGTTTTTTGCTGGTTTATCTTTATCAATGCTTTTTATTTCTTTATTCTTTAAAATATTTTTTAATGTTTTATTTATTTCTGAGAGAGAGAGAAAGAGAGACAGTGTGAGCAGGGGAGGGTCAGTGAGAGAGGGAAACACAGAATCTGAAGCAGCTCCAGGCTCTGAGATGGCAGCACAGAGCCCGACGCGGGGCTCGAACCCACGAACTGTGAGCTCATGACCTGAGCCGAAGTCGGACGCTCAACCGACTGAGCCACCCAGGCGCCCCTATTTCTTGTTTTAAATCGAAGTACAATTAACATACAGTATTTCATTAGCTTCAGGTGTACAATACAGTGATCCACCAATTCTATACATTCCTCAGTGCTCATCGGGGCAAGTGCACTCTTAATCCCCTTCATCTGCTTCACCCCTTCATCTGCTTCACCCTCCCCCCGCCTCCCCTCTGCTAGCCATCAGTGTGTTCTCTGCACTCAAGAGTCTTTCATGGTCTCTTTTTTCCCTTTGTTTGTTCATTTGTTTTGTTCCTTAAATTCCACATGTGAGTGAAATCATATGGTATTTGTCTTTCTGTGTCTGACTTACCGCACTTAGCATAATAAATACCCTCCAGGTCCATCCATGTTGTTACAAGTAGTTTTTAGTTTTAGTTTTTCTCTTTTGCTTTGTGAATCAATCTGGAGATCTGTTTCTTCTAATGGGAGAATTATATTTGCATTTATTAGCATCACATATGTTTGGTCTCAGTTTTTGTCATATTTTATATGATGTTCTCTGTCTTCAGATATCACACTGTAGCAGGTCCTGGTCACTTTTTTCACATTTTAGCATCTTTGAAATTGAGATGCTTACAAGCGATGGTGCCGCATGGTTTAATTGGCCACAGGGATGCTTAACATGATAGTGATCTTACAACTGATCCAATCTTAAGATCGATAAAATTTGGTATATATTTTAGTATATATGTAATATATTCCCTCTACTTTTTATTGTAATTTTTGGTCTACTTGGGAAGATTTCTATTCTGTTCTAGTGGTTAGCTTTACATTTATGTTTATATGACACCTGTAATGTCTTCTTTGCTTTGTCTAAAAAGTGAACAATGGAATTGGCTTCTGTCCCGTCTTCCTTCACCTCTTCCTGTCTTTTCCTCCCCAATTTTAGTCAATAATACTGTTCTTCTTAGTGTTTACATTTGTATTAAAATAGTCTTAAGTTTGGACAACGCGACTCGTCAGCATTAAAGGCAAGGCAACGCATGAGCTTACCCAATCTTATTTATAGGCGGCCAGGGCGTACAACAATCCCATAACGTATCACTTAGCTTTCGCTGTTTAACAACACCTGTCAGAGGGGGGCTTAAAGCAAGGGACATGCGTTATTTGTCACGTCCTGTAGGGGGGCTCACATGAGCCAGCTCGGCTAAGGGCCTAGTTGCGGGGCTGGCAGCTACACTGGTCCCGAGGGGCCTCGCCCAGGGGCCGGTGGCGGCTGGCTGTCAACTGAGGCAAGGGCCACGCGCCCCTAGTCACCCCGCGGGCCAGCCGGGCCGCTCAGCTGGCAGCAGAAGGGCTTCGGCCCGAGAGGGGGCACAACCAGGCCCTTCTCAGGCCCGCACCGCCTGCCTTGCTCCGCCGACCAGACAGGGGGCGCGGCCGGGCCCAGCGTCAGTGTGGGAGAAAGGCCATTTTCCTGGTCTCCCCACGCCCTTCCGCCCGTCTTGCCCCCTTCTTTGCCTTTGCCCGATGCCTCTTACCAAGTATTTCCCACACTCGATCCTTTCGTGAAGTGCCGTCCCTCGGTTGGTTGGAGTTCATCCTCCGCTGCTTCCTTGACGGGGGCTCGTGGCGGCGGGGTGGGGGGACCGGCGCCTTCTAGGCTGCTCACAGGCACCGCATGTGCTGCTGCAGCCGGGGCCGGGGCGCAGAAGGGGAGGGCGTAGCTGGACCCCACAGAGGCTGGGCATGCGGCTGCTCATCCGGCCCCACTTGTGTTCCTGGGCTGCTGGGTGTGATCCAAGTCAGCTGCCTGCCCTCGGCCTCCCTGGGTGCAGACAGACCCCCTCATACCCACTAGCCCGACCTGAGGTCGCAGAGGCCCCGAGTGGGACGGACATTCCCGGAGGGGAGCCAGCACCATGGCCCCGGGGCCCTAGAGGAGACCCCTCCCACAGTGCGTCAGACTCATTATGGCTCCAGCTGTTCGACTGGTCCCCAGTCACAGGAGGGGACACCAGGCCCAGTGCTGTGTAACTCCTACCCGGCGGGAGCGAGGCCTGCTCTGCTCTCCTTTGACGTGCTTCGGTCATAAGCAGCAGAGGCGCAAGCAGAGGTCTGGAAAACGCCTGCACGGCTGGGCTTCCTGTCACATCCGTGAGAAGGGTGTGGCCAGCAAGTCCGTTGGCCCAAAGATGAGAGACCTGGGAGCAGAGATGCTCCGCTGACTCACGGACCAGAAGCAGGAGGCAGAGCTGCCCCTGCCGCCCCAGCCTGAAGCAGGGCCACCTGCCGAGCCTCCAGCCGATGAACCCGAGCCAGCCTGCGATAGCAAGTGACTACTGCCTCAAGCAGCTGGGTTTTGTTACACGGCAGTGTTATCACCGCAAACCGATACATGTCAGAATTTTGTTGGTAGGTGTCAGTGCCTCTACCGAAACCCCTCAAGGGCCCCAATGAATAGGTGACCTACTTTCTGGCCTGAGCCACTGTCCCTCTCAGGCTCCAGCTGGAACTTCTCCTCCCACAGCCATTGAAAGCCGATGACAGAATTCTGCCCCAGGATTAGCTGGGAGCCACACCAGTACGAGTTTCTTGTACCCCCAATTCCCTTATCCCTTCCCACCCTCAGACTCCAAAGTATCTCCTGCTCTTCTCTCTCAGCGTGGTGCTAAAGACCCGGGGGCCTGTAATACCTGTTATTTGAATAAATTATTCAGTGAATACATTATAAGGTCATTTTCTGAAAGTGTCACTTGAGTTAAAAGGTCCACCGTTTATTGTATCTGACACACTTAAATATACCACTGAACTTATGAATAAATCAGCAAAGTTATATTCCCGTAGAATCTGATTTTGATTGCATTTCATTTAAAATCTAGCTCTAGTATTCAGGCACAGTTGAATGGGCCACTGGGACCCTCTGGCAAAAGAGGGGGCGAAATGCCATTAAATCTGCGCCAGCCCTTTCAGTTGGTGTTTAGGGAAACCCGGTTGGCCTAAAAGGAAACTATCCCTTGCACTAATATACTTTCTTAATCGCTCAGCAGAATTAAAACTGGACTCTTTTCCTGCCGGTACTTCTCAGAACTTTTAATATGCTAATGCACATTGTCGGGCTCAGAGAAGGAATTAGCAGGCAGCCTGTCCTCAGCCAACTTGGCCTGAAGCTCTGAGAACGTTTTGTACTTCGGGCATTTGTATGATTAATATCGGCCCATGGAACACAGTTTGAGAAATTCGGCTCTTTTGCAAAGACCTACTAAGCAATAAATCATGTTGTCAGCCTCACAGCTATATTTAAATCGCACCTTCTTGGCCCTAAATTGACAATATGCTCCCTCCCGCCCCCACCTTTTTATGGCTACAGCACACTTGAAGGGAATAAAGGATCAAGGCAGGGGGCGGGTAGGAAGCCACTAAACAGGTCAGAAATAATTACGGTGAAAACACTTTTTCAGTTGAACAAAGTCTCGCGGGTCCCAGAGAGAGTCCACGGTTATCGCGCTATTCACGCGACAACACTGGGTCTTTGAGTGAAGCTTGCGCCTGGACCTGCACTAATAGGGAAACGTTTCGAAGCGTTCCAGGGAACACTGGGTTTTTGGCACCGGCCACAGCTACAGGATGCGCTTTAACTCTTATTGGTGAAAAGCAGTATCTTGAATCTTACAATTTAGTCTTTGCCAAAGGCGCATGCACCTGGGGTAGACGCGCACCCCGCGCACCCCGCTTCCCGGTGGGCGGCGCGCGCGCCCCGGGTGGACGCGCACCCCGCCTACGGCGCCCCGCGGGGTGGGCGCGCACCCGCACGCGCGCCCACGCGGTGGGCACCCGGCCGGCTGGCACGCGCACCCCCGCACGCGCTCGCGCCCCGCCCGCGCAGTGGACGCGCACCCCGCACTGGGCGCCCCGGTGGGCGTGCTGGGCACCCGCACTCGGCGCCCCGGTGGACTCCGCGCGGTGGACGCCCCGCCCCGGGGTGGAGCACCCCACCGGCCCCCGGGTGGACGCGCACCCATAGCGCGCCGCGGTGGACGCGCACCCCGCGGCACCGTGCCCCAGGTGGACGCGCACCCCACCGCCCCCGCGGTGGACGCGCGCACCCGCACTAACGCGGGTGCGCGCGCCTGCGCCCGCTGGGGCGCACCCGCACTCGCGCCCCGGCGGGCACCCGCAGCGCCCTTGGACGCGCCCCCTGTGGCCCCGCGGTGGACGCGCACCCCGCCCCGTGCCCCGCGGTGGGCGCGCGCGCACCCGCGCACCGTGCCGGGCGGGACGCGCACCCGCGCGCGCGCGCCAGGGCGGGCGCACCTCACGCGCGGGCGCCCCGGGCGGACGCGCACCCGCACGCGACGCGCCCCCGGGCGCGGACGCGCACCCGCGCACGCGCACCTCGCACGCGGCCCCGGGCGGCGCGGCGCACCCGCGCACGCGCGCGCCCCGGCGCGCGCCCACGCGCACCGCGCAGCCCGGGGCTGCACGCCACGTGGACTACGACAGACCTGCACAGACTCCGTGTGCCGGACGCCTGTCGTCAGCAGTGCAGGGACTTCCGCAGCCAGCTGCCCGCCACCAGAGGGAACCGCGCGGCCAACCCCGGCAAATTACACAGCAGCCAAACGACGTACGCGCGGGTGGTCAGACATCCAAATAGAGCTCCGTTTTCCTCCACGGCTCTGTTCGCGGTTATTTCGGAATATCAAACGCGAGTAGAAGACCAAGAGTAAAGCGCGCCTCTAGTCCCCCGGTCCTCCGGAGGTCACGGCAGCAGCTCGGATGACGTGGTGCCCACATGGTTGGTTTCCCAAGTCTGCACGGAGGGAAGAAGCAGTGACCATCCAAACTGAACTTGTCTCTACGGTGCAGGACACAGAACACGATGGCAGCAGGAGAGGCCGCGAGGAAGAAGAATGTTCCCTCCGAGGCCCCCCGCTTACTGGCTGGACACCTCTAGGTGCTGGCTCTGCTGTGCGAGGAGTCAGACTGGTCTCACTGTCCCTCTGAGAGCATCACTTTGATGATCTACTTTTTTTAGTTAGCAATTTTGATCGTCAGATTCCTGAGGACTTGAGGGAGAGGGGGGTGGTCTCTGCTACCTTAAGATGCACCTGGCACCGCGGGGTTTGCTGAGGCCAGAGGCTCCTCAGCGCTGTTCCAAAATATCCGCTCCCCCTGCCCCCCATCTTTATGTAACCTTTTCTTCTCTGCCTCTTCTGCCCTGTCTCTCCCCATCACAGTGAGATCCACCCAGCCAAGAACTAGAGGCACAGAGAAAACACAACGCCACCGAGGGACCTTACGGAGTCTCCAGCTGTTGGGAAGGTATGTCTGAGTCTTGGGCAAAATACTCAATACGATCAAATTTTTGCATTTCTTCAAATAATATATTGTGGTTTTTTTTTTCACAACTCTAAACCAAATGACAAAGTGAATTTTCTTGGACACCTGACAATATGATGCTAAAATTGAGACAGAAAAAGTTATACAAGGATGGTCAAGAAAATACCGAAAACGAAGCATGAGTTAACGAACATGACAAAGCTGTGAGACTGAAGTATTATGTTACCGTGACAGGACAAACAGACGGCCCAGTGGGGAGAGAGAGAGAACAGAAATGGACAGAAGCAAATAAGGAAATGTGATACAGGAGAAAGTTAGAATTTTAAATCAGAACACTCCAGATGGAGTGATCAATAAATAGAATTGGAATAACTAACTCAACACTTGGAGGAAAAAATAATAAATCTGGATGCCCACGTCATTCCTGACACCAAAATAAATCCCAAATGGGTCAAAAATGTAAGGATTTTAAATAGACAAAGCCATAAACACACTAGAAGAAAACCTGATGCATTTTTAAAATAATCTTGGGATTGGGAAAAACATTTCTAAGCATATTGCCAAACTGAGAAAACAACAGAACTTTAAAAAATTCCATAAAGTTAAAAGACAAGGGGGGAGGAGAAGAATATCTGTAATGCATTACAGGAAAATAATGTCAATGTTAAAATCATTCCTATCTCAAGCCTCAAACGAGAAATAACAAGCAAACCCATAATAAAATAAAGCAAATAAAGCAATAGATAAAATAGTAAAATAAAGCAAATCCGTAAAGAAAAATGGGCAAAGTAAGTGGACAAGAAAAACTACAAAGCAATACAAATATAATCTTATGCAAAGATGTTCAACTTTAGGGGCGCCTGGGTGGCTCAGTTGGTTAAGCGTCCGACTTTGGCTCAGGTCATGATCTTGTGGTTCATAGGTTCAAGCCCCACGTCGGGCTCTGTGCTGACAGCTCAGAGCCTGGAGCCTATTTCAGAGTCTGTGTCTCCCTCTCTCTCTGACCCTCTCCTGCTCACACTGTCTCTCTCTCTCTCCCTCTCAGAGATAAATAAAAAACATTAAAAATTTTTAAATAAAAGAAAAAAAAGATGTTCAACTTTATTAAACAGGAAAAAGCAAAAAGAAAAACAGGATAACACGTCTCACCTCACAGAGTAGCACAGAGTAAAGACCACAAGGCTGGGACAGGCCAAGGTGTAGACGCCCTGTCATGTGAGACGGGAGACTTACTGTCACACCCTGTGGGTGCAGGCTGCTGGTGAAAACCTTGAGTGTCAACTCTTCACACCTTAAGAATATCCAATGGGAAGAGAGCAGTTTCTTCAACAAATGGTGCTGGGAAAACTGGACAACAATATGCAAAAGAAACAAAATAGATCACTTTCTTACACCATACCCGAAAATAAATTCAAGACGGACTGAAGACCCAAATGTGAACTTGAGACCATAAAAATTCTAGAAGAGATAGGCTGTAACTTCTTTGGCACTGGCCACAGCAAGTGTTTTTCTAGGTATGCCTTGACGCAAGAGAAACAAAAGCAAAAGTAAATTATTGGGACTACATCAAAATAAAAGGCTTCTGCACTGCGAAGGAAAGCATCAATAAAACTGAAAGGAAACCTATAGAGTGGGAGAAGATATTTACAGATGACATATCTGATAAAGGGTGAGTATCAAAATCTATAAAGAACCTATACAATTCAACCTCAAAAAACCCCCACCAAATTATACAATTTAGAAATGGACAGAAAATACAAACAGACATTTCTCCAAAGTAGTCATCCAGGTGGCCAACAGACACATGAAAAGATGCTCAACATCACTCCCCATCAGGGAAAGGCAAATCAAAACTACAATGAGATGTCACCTCACACCTGTCAGGAAAGGGAATGGTCTTAAAATGAAACCTATAGGGGCACCTGGGTGGCTCAGTCGGTTAAGCGTCCGACTTCGGCTCAGGTCATGATCTCCTGGTTCGTGAGTTCGGGCCCCGGGTCGGGCTCTGTGCTGACAGCTCAGAGCCTGGAGCCTGTTTCGGAATCTGTGTCTCCCCCTCTCTCTCTCTGACCCTCCCCTGCTCATGCTGTCTCTCTCTCCCTCAGAAATAAATAAAAAACATTAAAAAAAATTTTTTTAATGAAACCTATATATGGCAAAGTGCGTAACTGGAGTCTGAGCAGGAGAAAACATTAAACATCCCCAAACTGCATGACTACGAAGTAACCATCCTGAACTTTTCGAAAAGGTCAAGGTCATGAAAGGCAAAGGAAAGCTGAGGAAATGTTCTGCTTCCACAGAAGCAGACTAAAGGAGAATAGATACGACAACAAATGCACTGTGAAAATTGTATAAAGGGTGATATGAGGGCTTGGGCATAAAGTTAGTACAGATTGTAGGTACAATAAAAGTTTCATTATTGATATTAAATTTCCTGATTTTGATAATCAATCATACCATGGATATGTAAATATTCCTGTTCTTAAAATTATATGTGTAAGTGTTGAGGGGTAACAGACCACATTATGTGGAGTTTATTCTCAAATATTCAGAAAAAAATATATGTGATAAAGTAATATTATATATGTACATACAAATATAAATATGTACAATACATACATATACACATAATGTATATGCATATAGAGAGAAAGTAAGTGTGGCAAAAAGTCAGTAAGTGGTGAACTAGGTGAAAGATACAGGAGAATTTACTGTAATATTCTGGAAACTGTTGTGTATGTTTGAAATCCTTTCAAAATGAGGGGAGAAAGAGAAGTGTCCCCAAGACAGGAGAGCAAGGAGGGGGCAGGTACCCAACCCGCTAACAGGACTCAGGGCTGGTCAGTCTCCTGAGAGGCAGGTGTCGTATTGATACAAAGTGGATTATGATCATTCTGGATTGATAAACTTGAACTTGATCCTTGGGGAAATCCTGGCATGTACTTTCCAATAGGTGGGCTATAAACATTTAGAAGAGACTATGTGCTCTCGCAGTCAGTGTGAACTCCCCCACAAAGCCAAATAAACATATGCAAATCAGGTCAAACGAACCTCATTTTCTTTTTCGAAGTAAATTAATGAAATGACCATCAGCACAGTGTATCCCAATGGAGGCGAAGTTTTTGATAAGTTGTCCATGATGTCTTCATGGCTAAGAAGACAAAAAACCCTGGAGGCATTTTTACAGCAACCTGAACACTACCACTCACAGTATAGACTGAGTCTGCCTGGGGGCCAGGGTGGAGGATCAGTCTCCCAGAGCAGCTGTAACCAAGTACCCCACCCTGGTGGCTTGAACAGCAGAGATTTACCCTCTCCCAGTGCCGGGGGCTATACAAGTCCAAGGTTAAGGTCGTGATGGCAAGGGCAGCAGAGAGGGAGGGTCCACTGAGCCCTCTCTCCTCACCTTGTGGGCGGTGGTCTTCACTTTGGTGTGGCTACCTCCTTGTGTGCATGTCTGTCTCCAAGCCTCCCCCCTTTTATTTTTTTTCATGTTTCTTATTTATTCCTGAGAGAGAGAGAGAGGGAGACAGCATGAGCGGGGGAGGGGCAGAGAGAGGGGGAGACACAGAATCTGAAACAGCCTCCAGGCTCTGAGCTGTCAGCACCGAGTCTGACGTGGGGCTCGAACCCACGAACCGTGAGATCATGACCTGAGCCGAAGCCGGACGCTTAACCAACGGAGCCACCCAGGCGCCCCTCCAAGGCTCCCCTTTTGATAAGGACGCGAGTCATATTGGATTAGGATACACACTAATGACCTCATTTTAACTTGATTACCTCTGTGTAGACTCTCTTGCAAATAAGGTCACATCCTGAGTTGCCAGGGAGTTAGGACTCCCACGTAGGAGTTAGAGAGACACAATTCAACCCCTAACAGTGGAGGTGGGGGGAAGGATCTCTCGCAGACGGCCATGAAGCCCTGCTGGGTTAAACTCTATCAAGGAAAGACAACATGAGACCCTCTTTCCATGCCCGGGGACTATCTACAGGTGCAAAGGGAAAATAATCGGTAGGATGGTGAGACAGCTGGTCTACCAGATACGGAATCGGGGGGCCGTCCAGCTCCCTCACCCCCGGGCGGCACCACCCTGTCATTCCCCACGCACTCCTGGGTGGTGTGAGGATTCAGTGAGAACCAGGCGGGAGGCGTTATGCAAAATGCAAGGCTCACAAGACCCACTAATGACGGGCACCCCCCCTCCCGCTGCAGACGGAGTCAGAACCCAGCAGGGAGCGCCAGGCAGGAGCCGGCATGGACACGTGTGACGACAGCACTCTGTCATTTCCTTTACCGCGGTCTACAGGGAGGCGGGGACGCGTTGGTGACACTCTGGTTTCCAGTCCTTCCCCGCCTCCCTGCCTGGGTCCCATAACCTCCCACCCCTCCGACACTTGGCGTCTCCCCCCTTTCCAAGGGGGGCCCTCGGTTCTTGCCTCTCTATAGACGTACAGCTTCTGTCTGGACGTATCCCTAACTTACCTGGGGTCCCGTTTCCCAGGTGTGCCCCACAGGGTTTCAGCACGTGTCGCACCCAGACCCACATTCACAACGCTTAGTAAATGCCGTGCATCCTGACTGCAGGATTCGTCAGGACCTTTACTCCTGCATTCTGACTCTTCACCAAGGGATATGGAACACAACAATTCCCAACTGCTCCAACTCAGAGCTCCATCTTCCAGACATCCGGAGGAACTAACGTCGTGCTTTGCACAAGTGCTGGCTTGACTCCACGTCCAGGTGGTCTGCGACAGACGGCTACGCACCAAAATCCTGTTTCCCTTCTTTGTGGACATGGAACTAGACTCCACTTCCCAACCCTCCTCAAAGCTGGCCATGGCAGTGCCCCCTCACCCTTTCCAATGGGATGTGAGTGGGTGTGAGAGTCGGGCCTGATACACAAACCTGCTCTGTGCCCTTTTCCACATCCGTTCCCTTCTGGCTGGCCAGGAGACGAATACCCAGGTGCCCTCGGCAGCGCTGCCATCAGCCAGGGTCCCCGGCACCACTGGATGAAAGACAGCTACCTTCATGATCTGAATACCTGCCTAGAAGTTTGCATAAGCCAAAGATAATTCCTATGATGCTAAGCCATGAAATGCCCAACACACTGTCCCATTTGCTTCTTCACTCCCTGTAATTAGGCACGAAAGAAAAATGAACTTTCTTCTTCTTTAGGGAACCATCATTCAAATCCTTTGTTAGAGCAGCTATACCTTAACCTACGCAGTGTATACAGCTTGCTGCACAATAATGCAACCAACAATCACAATTGGTCGTGCTTGTGTTAAGAAATCAGTTGGGAGTCTGCCTAAAAGGCAAGATTTGATTATTCATATACTCAGGATGTGAGGATTTCATTGCTGGGGAAAATGAAATCATCTTGGGATTCGGAAAGGGGACTGCGGCTTCCAGAAGGTTCATGACCTTCCAAAACCCTCCAACCTATTAGATTGGGTGCACAGCCTCGAGCACCTGCGGGCTGAAGGCTGGACTGTCCGAGCGTGGTTCACCATCCCAGGACGCGGGAAGCACGGCTTCCCCGGGATGCATTCTTGACGTGGAAGAGCATCCAAAAGAAATACGGTCGAATCTCTGCCTCGAGACAGGATGCGATAAATATTATCAGGAGGAAATGGATTTCTGTCCCATTTTCAAGATCTCTGAGGAAGGGAGTTTCCATTGACTCACACCTACCTCGTCAGGGAAAACGACACGGAGTTACTTCACGGTCTGTGAAAGCCCTTGTTCACGTCTGTCAACTGTTCTCGTTCAGCCTCCTAATAAAACGGGTGTGAGGCGGGTGGGTGGTCACCCGCCTGTCATCGTGCTCCGGGAGTCTGTCACGTGAGGCCGCGAGGCCCTCAGACGCAGAGCCAGGTTAGGACACCGGGCGTCCCCCCCAGCCCCACTTCCTGTCACTTCCCAGCTTCACCCCTCGGGCGCCCCATTAGTGAACATCCCCCGATCGTCTAGTCTCTGGGGGGTCTGCGGCAGGCACGTGGATGTGCCACAAAGGTGACCGGGACGGAGCCCGTGGCCCCTGGGGGGTTTGGGGCTTGATGGGAAACATGACAGGTGTGTACACCTGCTTCAGTCCTGTGACAGCCACAGGCTGCCGCCCGCCAAGCCCTTCAGACCAGAACAGCCCGTCAGGATGGTAGGATGGAGGGGTGGCGCGTGCCGGGACCCCACCCTCCGCACCCACGGGTGCTGGGCCTGAAGCTGCAGGGGGAATACCCCGCCCTTCCACTCACCTCCGGCCCCCTCGGGGGCGGCGGCTTAGATCTTCGACCCCACAGACCTCAGGACGAGGAGGTAAGGCGACACGCGTCCCAACCCTGGGAAAGTACCAAAAAAAATATTTTTTTTGGTGAAGTTTATTTATTTAGAGAGAGAGGGGAAGAGGGAATGAGTCGGAGCGGGGCAGAAAGAGAATCCCGAGCAGGCTCTGCGCTGTCAGCTCAGAGCCTGATGTGGGGCTTGAACGCGCCAAATGTGAGATGATGATCTGAGCTGAACCCAAGAGTCAGACGGGTAACCGACGGAGCCACCCAGGTGCCCCCCAAATTTCTTTTTCATAAAGTTCTGTTTCTCAGACTGTCTCGAAGCCAGGGTGTGGACAGGTGACCTGGCTTCTGTCAGTCAGAGGCACCCACGGGATACCTGGAGGTGGCGGTGAGTCAAGTCGCCTCGAGGTGACTCCAGGTCCCCCGGCAAGCTGGGGAAGTTTCTGAAGTCCATCCCGTCACGGGGCAGAGCAGCAGGTGACAAGAGCATTTCTTCTGTCGCCCTGGCACACACTGCAACCCCCCACCAGCACTCCAACACCCAAGCCTGACCAGCAGCACTGCCGCCACCTGTACCCGCAGCTCTGACCCACTTCTCAGTTCCTTCACTGTGCAAATAAGTCCCGAGCACCGATTTTGTGCTGGGCCCTGATCCAGGTGCTGAGGGTCCAGCAGTGAGGGAAAAAGCCCCGCCTCGGGGGGCCAACCTTCGGGGTGAGAAGGGATCTGGCCCCGGACAGGACAGATGTTGATGGTGTGATCCCATAGTGGTAACTCTGGTTCCTGATTCTTAGCTCTCCCTTTCAAGTTGCTCGTTGCTGCTCTTGCTAAAACGAAAGCTGAATGAACAATCTCTAGGGGCTCCTGGGGGGCTCCGTCCGGTTGAGCATCTGCTCCCTGATTTCGGCTCAGGTCACGGTTTCATGGTTCATGGGATCCAGCCCTGTATTGGGCTCTGCGCTGAGAATTTGGAGCCTCCTTGGGATTCTCTCTCTCCCTCTCTATCTGGCCCTCCTCTGCTCACGTGCTCTCTCTCTCAAAATAAAGAAACTTAAAAAAAAAAAAAAAGAACAATCTCAAGGTTCTGTGCATTCCACCACCCCCCCGCCCACACACACACACACAGGGTGACAAACCACTTCTGCTATTGCTCATTTTTCTGCAGCAGACTTTGTGTATGTCAGGCCCTCCGTTGCTACAGTCCACAAACTACAGTGTGGGTGAAACGCTACTTTATCAGTGTCAACACATTCTAGTTGAAGCTCCCATGCCACCAGGATGGCCAAACCTTCCCTTTCCCCAGAGTTCCATCTAAGTTCTGGGGCACAGGGGTGTCTAGCCGATGCGCTAGAGTCAGGCCAAGGGGCATGCCTCGTCTGTCATCTGTCTGTCATCTGTCTATACTCTGCGTCTGTCATCTGTCTATACTGGCCCACGGAGAGCTCCATTGCCCCTAGGTCCTTGGTCTTGCCAGAGTCTCCATGTGCCTGCCTGCACGGGCTTCTCTCCCCCACTGGCGCCTGGGGGTTATGCAGGCCTCTGAAAGGGTTACCTGAAGCCCATGCTATCCAGGACGCTATGGAGTAATTTCCTCTCTTTGGGTTCTGGCTGCCTCTCCGCAGCCCTTCTCAGTGAAGAAGACATCACTCCCTGTCTTCTCAGATCTCACAAACCTCCCCACAGTCCGTCCGGCTGCACAGGGCATGGGTCCTCCTTATAACTTCTCCTGCAGGGACCTCCCTGCTTCTCAGCTGGGAAAAGGGGTTTGGGAAGAAGATGATTAACATAATTTGGGTTTCCTCCTAATCATTCATCCCTTTCTTGAAAGAGCCTAGGCTTCTGGAATCAGAAGGGAGCATTTCTTTAATTTCCCTCCCCCAGGGGTTCCTGAGGTCCTGATGCTCCCACCCCCAGGAGGCAACGAACCTAGAGCCGTTTTAACTTTGAAATGGCAACGAGAAGCAAAATATCACAAGGATATATGCTACAGGAAGGAGGGTGTGAAGAAACAGGTAATATTTCAAAAATAATCACTGCACAGATGGGAACACACAGCAGAAGAACTCCAGCAGGAAAGGAGGAATGAAGACGTGGAAAGGCAAGGAAAACTGATCCATGAATGGGTACGCTGGTGTGTACCCACTCATCATCCCACGGCAGGCTGTTCTGGAGGTTGGATTAAGTTTGAAGTAATCAGGTTAGCTGTTCATTTTTTCACTTAGAAGAGTGGTTCCCTCGGGGCGCCTGGGTGGCTTAGCCGGTTAAGCGTCCAACTTTCGCTTAGGTCATGATCTCGCGGTTTGTGGGTTCGAGGCCCACGTCGGGCTCTGTGCTGACTGCCAGCTCAGAGCCTGGAGCCTGTTTCAGAGTCTGTGTCTCCCTCTCTCTCTGCCCCTCCACTGATCATGCTCTGTCTCTCTCTCTCTCTCAAAACTAAATAAACATTAATTTTTTTTTTAATTTTTTAAAAATGTTTTTTATTTATTTTAGGAGAGAGAGAGAGACAGCGTGAGCAGGGGAGGGTCAGAGAGAGAGGGAGTCACAGGCTGAAACAGGCTCCAGGCTCTGAGCTGGCAGTCAGCACAGAGCCCGACGCGGGGCTCGAACCCACGAACTGCGAGATCATGACCTAAGCGAAAGTCGTACGCTTAACCGACGAAGCCACCCAGGCGCCCCTAATTTTTTTTTTTAAAAGTGACTTCTCTATCAAGAAAAAGCTGCCCAGAGGCAAATCACAATAAAAGGAAGCCAGACACTGGCAGATTAGCTTCAAGGAGGAATACATTAAACTAAAATGGCAAAATATGCTCAAAGGAATGTGGGAAAGCAACTCATAATTGCAAGAAAGTGAAGGCTGAAAATAAAGCAGTAAGTCACTGCTGAGCAGATACTTATATGTCATCTATTCAAAACGCATATTCCTTAAAATAAGTTTTCGGTTAATCAGTAGATTTCATAATATTAATCCTTCCTTAATCGTCTGGAAAAGCATCTGAAAATCAGCTAAAGTCTCTGAGAGCCCAGCTTCCAACTTAGCCTCTTGATGGACCAGAAACCCTAGCCCTTCACACCATGTTCTGCTTCCCTTGGAGACAAATGAAACAGGCGAAATAAAATAACCACGTAGGAAATCAAACAGGGTTTTCAGAGCAAGCTGAGAAAGATTCATTGGCTTCGCATAATCACCTGGTGAACAAAACCAGAAGCAGGAATAGACTTATGTGTAGAAGGACCTAAATGGGGCTATCAGATCAAGAGATGTGGAGAGAAGAGTTTTATCAAAGAACTATAATACGTACATGTAACGACAAATGCATGCAAGGATTAGCATGAGCTTCTAAAACGTTTTCAGGAATTTTACTGACCGACATGAAATGTATTTTGCTTTACATATGGTATATGGACAGACACACACATCCACAATGGAATACTCAACTTTAAAAAGAATGAAATACTGATACAGGCCATTACATGGATAAACCTGGAGGACATTATGCTGACTGAAATAAGCCAGACTCATAAGGGCAAAGACTGGGTGATTCTACTATGTGGGGTTCCTGAAACAGGCAAATTCATGGAGCCGGAAAATGGAATAGAGGTCCCCACGTCCTGGGGGGAAGGGAGAGCAGGAGAGCAAGGGTGAGAATGGGGAGCTCTTGTTTAACGGGTACAGAGTTTCTGCTTGGGAAACGTTTTTCTTTCTGATGAAAACATTCTGGAAATGGTTAGTGGAGACGGCTGCACACCATTGTGAATGTAGTTAATGCCACTGAATTATACCCTTAAAAACAGTTAAAATGGTGAGTTTTATGTTTATTTAACCATAATTTAAGTTTAAAAAAAAGGTGGGGGGGGGGCGAGGAGAAGAGTTAGTGCAAAGTGTACCCTGGGAAAGACCCAGCTCTGTTTCGGGCTTTGACGACGGAGGAAGGGGCCATGAGCTGCAGAGAGAACGAGTACAATTAACAGAAGCTGGAGAGGCAAGAAAACAGTCTCCCTTAGAGCCTCCGACAACCACAACAGAAAGGACAGCCCTGCGGGCGCTTGGCTTTCGCCCGAGGGGACCCATTTTGGCTTCTGACCTCCAGAACCAGGAGAGAGAGATTTGCGTAAGGTCACAGCTTGGCGCTGCCACCACCAAAAGCAAATTCTGCTTTGTTCTCAACTGGCTGACCTACTCACACCGTAAATACCCAGTTAGCACTCTGCAGGGGCCGTCCCTCCCCCCGCACCACCCCAAACCTGGGCAGGGCCGCTGAGTCTTTCCTTGGGCTTCTAGAAGGCCTCCCGCCCGAGGACGACGGTCACGGAGCTCCTGGTCGCCAGGCAGACTTGCCAGATGTAGCAAATAGAAGTACGGAACCCAAATCAAGAGCAACAATAACAACGAGAAGAAGCAAAACCGAAAAACTCACATATGCCGTATTTGGGACACATACTTAAAAACTGTTGGCCCAGAATCTAAAATTTATATTTCACTGGGCTTCCGGAATTTTTTCTGGCAACCCTACTCCCTAGCCACATTCGGTGAGCCGACACATGGTGGATTTGGGTCGTTTTGCCTTTTTCTTAAAGATTAAACGGAGAGGTGTCATTGATAAAAACCCCGCTTCTGGATTCTCTTTACCTCGCCCAAACCTGGAGGACCTTCCGCGGGCCTGGCACGCGGACCGGCGCGGGAAGACGCGCGCAGGCGCAGAGCGGCCGAAGGGGGGCGGAGGATTGCCGTCGCGGAGCCGCGCTGACGGCCCGCGCAGGCGCAGAGAGGACGAGGTGGGGGGGTGGAGGGAGCGGGTTGCCGTCGCGGAGCCGCGCTGACGGCCCGCGCAGGCGCAGAGAGGACGAGGTGGGGGGTGGAGGGAGCGGGTTGCCGTCGCGGAGCCGCGCTGACGGCCCGCGCAGGCGCAGAGAGGACGAGGTGGGGGGTGGAGGGAGCGGGTTGCCGTCGCGGAGCCGCGCTGACGGCCCGCGCAGGCGCAGAGCGGCCCATCCCGGGCGCCCGGGGTGAGCACCTGTCACTCCAGAGGAGCTGCCAGCGCCACCACCCCCCCTCCGCAGGCCGCGGGCCGTGGGTCCCCGGAGCTCCCAGCGCCGTCTATTTATATCGCTGGGCCCGCACAGGCCCATATTGGGCAGTGCCTGCCGGGCAGGCCCGCCGGCCTCCCCGTCCCCGCCCCCGGCCCCGGTCCCACAGGGCCAGGTCGCGGCGCCATCGCTGCGGCCTCTGCGGAGCCAGTGGGGCCGTGCCTCGAGCCGTGGGGCAGCAGCTCGTAAGTAACTGACGGTGACAGAGGAAACAGGGGCCCCACCCCAGGGCCTTGTCTCAGCTCTAAGCGCCAGGCCGGAGGTGGGGGCGGCCCCCGGGCCCTTGGCACTTGCGGGGCCTTCTGCGCTTCCCTTCGGAGGCCGTGGGGCCCGCATGTGCCTTCACAGCCCAGCCCAGCATTCGCTTCCCAAGGCGACCGGCTCTGCCCAGCCAGGGGTCTCTCCCCGCTTCGTGTCCCAGCGCCCCCTGTCTTAGCAGTATCCGTCTCCGAATCGTGCGCGTTACCGTTTGCCTCCCTCCCTAGAGGTAGGGACACTTCGGTCTGTCCCGTTTCTGGTGGTCTGCCTAGAGCCACGAACAGTGCCTGGCACTTTAAAAAGCTTCTGCGAGCATCAGAAGTATCCCCAGGCAACTCTCTGAACTTGAAAGCCAAGAATATAATTGCCCTGCATCCCCCCTCCCCCCACGTGATTCTTAAGAGGAACTAATGAGCTACTGTACAATGCATATTAAAGCACTTTGAAAAGTGTAAAGTGCCCAGAGAATGCAAAGCAGTGTGAACTCCTCAAAGGAAAGCCGAAAGGAAACTTGTCTTCTTTAGCTTTATTACTCTAGGCCTGGCCGTTATTAAACACCCAGTGTGTGGGATGGATTGGTGCTCGTAAGTGAAGCAGGCGCCTTTCCCCACTTGTGGGAGACCGAGTGCGTGTAAGTGGTGCAGGTATTCTGAGCCATTTCCGACCAGCATCTGCGACTTGTGATGTAAGGTGTGGGGATGGAAGGGTGAAAGCCGGGGGTCACAAGTAAGTGGCTGGACGGTGACTAAAAGGGCCGGAGGAGAAAGGCGACAGCGTGAGAAGGATTATAAATGAGGACACTCAGGTCCCAGTGAAAGGATCATGGGGGCTGGGGAAGGAGAGGAGAGGTTCCCTCGGGGAGGCGCCAAGAGACTACTCAGGTCCTGCTCGCCATTGTCGCCATGGGAAGGAAGGGCCCCTGGTTGCCATGTCTTCCATTGTTTTCCGTAGATGCTCCCCTGTGTCATTTTTGCCTGTTGACAATTAATTTGCAAAAAAAAAAAAAAAAGTGTTTGAGCAGCCAGTTTGTGATCTCTGGCTTCGGTTCTCTAAAAATTGGGGCCAAATTCCTGAGAGCACGTGGGCACGGAATTCATTCTGAAAGTAGAAACGAGAAGTGGGTGTCACAGTGCATCGAGCTCTAGGCAAGGACATGACGGTAACGATTCTGGGTCATTTGCTTGACTTGGACAATAGGTTAGCAACTTGAAGAATCAAGCACCACTTTTCAATGTAGGAAAAAAAGCTTCAAGATAGTGGTTTATTAGCAACACCAGAAGGAAAAAAGATTATCATGAACTTATAATTTAGGACTAAGCAAAACATTCATAAAATTGCAGAGACGTGAACTGAGCAACTCTCATGTACCAGGCATCATCACGGACAGATGTTAAGAATATGGAAATGATTAAAACATGAGCCCCCCCCACCTCAATGTGCTTGTCATTGAAAGGGGAGGCAGGCAATTGCATAAATAAATTGCAGTTACACGGTTCAGTTGCAGAATCATTAAGTTCAAGGTACAAGCAAGGAAGGGCAGAGAAGGCCTCACGAAAGAAGTGATATCTGAGCTAAGTTTTGTTTAAATTTTTTTTTAATGTTTTATTTACTTCTGAGATAGACAGAGTGAACAGGGGAGGGGAAGAGAGAGAGGGAGACACAGAATCGTAAGCAGGCTCTAGGCTCTGAGCTGGCAGCACAGAGCCCGATGCGGGGCTCGAACCCACAAACCGCGAGATCATGACCTGAGCCGAATTCGGATGCCCAACCGACTGAACCCCCCAGGCGCCCCTGAGCTAAGTTTTGAAGATCTACTTGTGTTTTTTCAGGTAGAACAGAGGGAAAGGGGAGAAGGATATTCCAGACAGAACAACGTGTGTGAAGGCGTTTGTGTGCAACAGAATTGTCAGGGGTTCAGTACTCCTAGAAGATGGCAAAGTATGAGGCAGGAAAGGTTGAGAGAGGCCAGATTGCGAAGGGCCTCATAATGTTTGAAGAGGGGTGGTGGTGGTGACGGCGAAAATAAGCTCAGGATAAATTTTTTTCATCCTTGTTATGGAAGTATATTTGACATCCAATGTTAGAGTAGTTGCAGGTGTACAGCTGAGTGATCGGACAGTTTCATCCAGTAGGCAGTGCTCACCTCGATAAGTGCAGTTCCCCAATTTGTATCCCCTCCCTCTCACTTCCTGAAGGCAGCCCCCTCCCGAATTTGGTGTTTTTTACAATTACCCTTCATGTCTTTGTATCCCACTACAGCGGTATGTATATAACGTTTTTAACGTTTTATTTTGCTGTAACTACAAGCTCACAGAAAAGTTCTAAGAATGGAAAGAAGCCTCCCATATACCCTTTCCCAGATTTACCAATTGTTTATATTTCTCTTGCAGACTATATCGTCTGTATTTACTCTTTTAAACATGATTTCAATGGGGTGTATTCTATTCTTCTGCAGTCTTTTGTATACACTACAGTATTTGGGAGAGTCACTCGTGTTGAAACATGTAGCTCTAATTCATTCTCTGTTTATACGGTGCAGTATTCTGTTGAGTGAATATGCTACCGTTCTCATATTCCGGTTATTTCCAAATGTTTGCCATTTCAAGCAGTGCTGCTATGAAATTTAAACTAGTTTAGACTTCAGCACATGGAAGCAAGGTCATGTATCACTTGTGATTTAGGAAAAGAAAATGTAAAGAGTATAAAATTAAACATTATAAAAGCAAAGGATTGGCAGCTTAAATTAACATTTTTATTTTGCGTTAAAATCTGTAGCAGTCTATCTCTCAAAACTCAAATATACTGGACATGGGTGTAACTGCATTTTGGATTTGCAGAGTAATTAGGCTTTATTCTTGTGATTTGTATTTATCTTTGCTACTCATTTTTTCTCTATTATTATGGGTACTATTAATATAAATGTACCAGTTCTGTCTTCTATAAATTGGAGCAGAGAATAACTTCCCATTGATATCATTGAGAACATTTATACAGTTTTATTTTGCTGATGAAAGGAGAATGCCCTGTCTCCTCATTAAAAGAAAAAGTTGCTGTCAGCTCCCTTTTATTTATGAGCTGTGTCTGTGCCCGCAAGCAGTTTGCGTATGGACCCAAACATCGTTATTATTAGCAAATTATTTCTACAGGTGTATCCTGCTTCAGCTTTATCAAGCTGAAGATTTTACCAAGCGAATTACGTGTTATATATGCATGACCTTATTTAATTCTCCCAACCATTGTATAATTCTCAACACTAATCTCCAGTTAGAAGACTGAGCGAGGCTCAGAAACTTGCTCATGTTGCTAGACGGTAGAGCAGGCATTCAGACCCAGGCCTCAGTAACCCAGCCACAGCCCACGTTTCCAGCCACACTTGGCTACACTACCGTAAAATAACGGTGATTTCCATTTCTTGAGCCCTTGGATGCCGAGAACTAACCTAACTACCTTATTTGTAGACCTTATACCCATTATACAGATGAACAAACCAAGGTTTTCAAAGGTGAAATAATTTTAGGATTATAGCAAGGAAGTAACTAAACAGATGCAAAGCCAGGACTGGTCTCACTTCAAAGCCATCTCAGTGCAATGCCGGTATCTGCTCTGCACCATGTACGTGCAGGGAACAACACTGAGAACGTCTTTGAAGGCCGGTGGTGAGCTTAACTGCTTGGGTGTTTTTCAGGATTTCCATTAGCAAGTTCATTTGGTCTACAAATCCATAGAAATTTAGAGTATATTTCAGGAGGTGTATAAAAGGCAAGTGGAAGGAGGGGATACTGAAATATTTACATGCATCTAAAAAATCCATAAATGTTTCTTCGTAATGTTTGTAAGAGTTACTTTTGTTTTAAAAGTGTTTGTAGTTGTTGTTGTTGTTATTGAAGCCAGTGTTTGGGGAAGACAGGCCGCATCCAAATAAAGTATTTATACAAGGAATTGATTTCTGTCTGGGAACCTTAGGGGACCAGCAGATGATCATTTTGAAATAGGGATCTGACCATTACGCTTCTTAGAACTGCTCAGCTGGGTTTAAGCAGAGAAGTGGAGATCAGCACCCAGATGGGGCACTGTCCTACTCATGATCTAGGAAACGGATTTATTTATAACGGTGGAGTGGGGGCCGTTGACCTGTGGCCTGTTTTCGTATAGCTCATAAGCTAAGAATGGATTTTATAATTTTAAGTAGCTTTTAATTATCAGAAGAACGTTGGGGCGCCTGGGTGGTTCAGTCGGTTGAGCGTCTGACTTCAGCCTAGGTCATGATCTCGTCATTCCCGAGTTGGAGCCCCGCGCGGGCTCTTTGCTGACAGCTCAGAGCCTGGAGCCTGTTTCGGATTCTGTGTCTCCCTCTCTCTCTCTGTCCCTTCCCCGCCCGTGCTCTGTCTCTATCTCTCAAAAATAAATAAGCATTAAAATTTTTTTTTAAATCAGAAGAATGTTTCATGACACATGAAAATATATGAAATTCAAGTTTCAGTAGCCGGGAAACATTTCACTGGCACACAGCCACGCTCATTTGGTTCTGTATTGTTTGTGGCTGCTTTTGCATTACAACAGCAGAGTTGAGTTGTTAGGCCGGAAGCCCTGGAGGCTATGGGAGCCTGAAACACTTACTTTGCCTGCACTTGCACTTGCACTTGCACGAGGGAAGGGGTAAGAGTGCAGACTTTGGAGTTAGATGGAACTGGGTTCAGGCTTCCATTCCTGCACCCGTAACGTGTTATGGCCGTTAACGAGAAGAGGTAAACTCAGAGGAGTGACGTAGTGATAGTTGCCTTCTATCAAGAAGAAATCAGGACAGCTGGAAGTTTCCATGTTTCTTTTACTTGACAGTGTAATCGTAGAACACACTAAGAATCCAACAAAAGTGAAATTTTACAAAATACACAATTGCAAGTACCTTAGGCAACCTTTTCTCGATATTTCTGCACCTGCCACTTACGCCGTAAGGACCCCTGAGCGTCCGTTCCAGCAATCCCGATTCCCACTGGCTTCAACGGTAGAGGAAATTGTCAGTGAAACCTGAAAAGCGCAGATGTAAAGCCTGTCACCAGCCCGTCGCTCCGTATTCTGTGCCCTCTTCCCTGCACCAGTCACAGCGGCCCGGCCCCTTCGGCTCCAGGAGGAGGTGGGCTGGATGCTGCGCGGAGCCCAGCACCGTCTGCTGTAAACTCGTTTATAAGCTACTACTATGTTTATAAAGAAAACAAACATACTGTACTAGTTAGTCCGTTTTTTAACCCTCTCTGAAACTAAGGCTGCCTGTGTGTTTATTAAGGTAGCCGCACGCCACCAAGCTCTACAGGGTGGTTTGGGATACACAACCCTAGGGTTGTCCTCCTAATGTTTGGGTTCCCAGCAGCATCAAGGTCAACACTTTAGGAACTCGCGTCTGAACCGCCCGCATTATACTGGATCTAGCGACCCTATCAGGAAACTGCTCTTGGCTTTGCAGCCCTGTGAGTGATTATCCTGTGAGCGATTCTTATGTATCAGTACAAACGGAACAGGAGAAATTTTCTGATACTTATCTCCTCATGAGGAAACTTTTCTGGGTTTCAGCTCAAAGTAACAGCTGTCATCTATAAAGTTGACTGATGTGTTTATGTACAAGGAAGCCCACGTAATAAGATTTGGGCTCCCCATAATGTGTTGTAGGAGAGCTCAGAAATGGGAGGGCCTCTCCATTACCGAGAATTGGATTCTCTTTGTAAAATCGAAAACAAGTGAAGGTAAAAAGCAAAAGTTCACTTTTAACCTGCAAGGCCTCACAAAGAAAGTCTTAAGCTTTCATGGAAATAAAGCTGAACCATTAACGCTGAGAAATCTGGCAAAGAGGGTTTTATGCCTATTTCAGGTCTGTAAGTCTCTTAGATTGGCTGGTGGTTATAATTCCACACACCCCAGCACGGTGACTTTTCGGTCTTGGAGTTGCAATTATATACTTAAACATTCCTGTCATGCCTAACGCTTGTTTCCTGAAATGAACTTTCATTCAACACTGGAAAAAAAGTGCCATTTCTCCTCGAGACACAGCGAGAATGGGGGTGGAGAAATCTCATCGAGATTGGGTAGGATTACAGAAATGTAGAAAATTTGCAGCCTTTGCAGCTGACAAATTATGCTTTCCCATGATTGAAATAATCACCTCCCTTCCTCTCTCCACTCCTAGCACTGACGTTTCTGCCTCTGTTCATTCGTATTGCTTACAACGTATATAGAGCCAAGTAAGAGCTCCAGAGGGCGACGGGCCCAGGAGGTCTGCTCTTCACGTGAGGGATGCTGACTCTAGGATGCCCTTCCTTAAATCCAAACAGCTAGTTAACTCCCTCGAAATGCCCTGTTCCCATTCCTCTGGGCAAGAAGACAGACGACCAGCTTAAAGACACTTCTAATTAGGCCAGTGCTTTTTAAGGGCGGAGGGGAGCCCATCTATGCCATGATGAAGTAGGTGAGCATGGAGTGGGAACAGAGAAGCAGGCTGGCTTTGGGGTCCTTTCTAAGTTTAGGATGAGTCCGTTGTCCGTTTCAAGTGTTGTAAATTCTCAGATCAGCAGACACTGGGTTGCGCTTTGCAAAGCACTGTTTTGAGCGATCTGCCCCATCGCCAAAGTTTGCACAGAATTTTAATGTTTTTTTTTTTTTCCCTCGGCCATCCTGTATGGTTTTGTGGCCATTAAACGTTGGGGTGCGTTTCTTTGGGAGGGTGCACGTAACATTTTCGTGACGCATCTCCTTGGAGGGAAGATTACCTCAGGCCCCTGCCTCCTTTGCTGGCCGGCCAACTGTATTTGGTAACTGGAAATGTATTCAAAAACATGCGTCTTATCAGCTCTCTCCATTCACCTTGGAACGGAGGACTTTCCAGCCCTCCTAGAAAAATCTCTGCTGCTGATTACGTTAGTGTTGTTAGTAGTTAATAATTCACTGTTATACAATCCATGGCTTTATTTTTAGATATAAAGGTGGTTGTCTTAAACTACCCCATTTGGAATGGATAATTTATAAATTATACTGATTTATAAATAATTCTTAGTCCTCATTCTCCATATTTAAATTACAGAGAATTTTTTTCTTACCAGAAAACGGATTCTTCCCTCTCCCTCAGGACATCCCTGTTGCTTTTTGACTCATCAGACACGCAAATCGCCCCCCAAGAATCAAGCTACATTGAAAGAAGACTTCCCTAGAAACATTGAAAAGTGCATCATGGAGTGCAAGGCTGAGGGAAGAGAAAAATACCAACATAGCTTGAATTTACTGAATAAAGTTAAGAACATGAAAGAATTAGCGGAAATGATTGACGTAGTACTCATAGCAGAAGGGGAGAAATTTCCTTGCCACAGGCTGGTCCTGGCTGCCTTCAGTCCGTATTTCAAAGCCATGTTCACCTGTGGACTACTCGAATGTTCTCAGAGGGAAGTCATACTTTATGACACCACAGCGGAAAGCGTGTCGGTGATCTTGAACTACATGTACAATGCGGCTTTGGAGATCAGTAATGCCAATGTTCAGACGGTAGCGATGGCTGCCTATTTTATGCAGATGGAAGACATCTTTAGTGTGTGTCAGAAATACATGATGGACCACATGGATGCCTCGAACTGTGTAGGCATCTATTATTTCGCAAAGCAGATTGGAGCTGAAGATTTATCTGATCAATCGAAGAAATATTTATATCAGCACTTTGCCGAGGTGAGCTTACACGAAGAAATATTAGAAGTTGAAGCACACCAATTTCTGACGCTCATTAAGTCAGATGACCTAAACATATCCAGAGAGGAGAGCATTCTGGACTTGGTCCTCAGATGGGTGAACCATGACCAAGAGTCACGCACAGAGCACCTTGTCGAGCTTCTGAAGCAAGTCAGGCTGGAGCTTATAAATCCTGCTTTTCTAAGACAAGCCCTGAAAAGGAACACGATGCTTCTGTGCGATGCAGCTTGCATTGACATAATTCAGAACGCGTTCAAAGCCATCAAGACCCCCCGGCAGCAGTCCCTAAATCTCCGCTATGGCATGGAGACCACCAGTCTCTTGCTCTGCATCGGCAACAATTCTTCGGGAATCAGGTCAAGACACAGGAACTACGGGGATGCCAGTTTTTGTTACGACCCCGCTTCACGGAAGACCTACTTCATCTCGTCTCCCAAGTACGGAGAGGGCTTGGGGACCGTGTGTGCTGGTGTTGTCACAGAGAACAACACTATAATCGTGGCCGGAGAGGCAAGCGCCTCCAAGCTTTCTAGACAAAAGAGCAAGAATGTGGAAATCTACAGGTTTGTGTCTAGCAAACAGTTGTGAATTGGTTTTAATTATTGTGCTTTAATTATCTCGGCTCTAGCAACAGTAGAAGGAAATACTCCCCAAAGAGGGATCCTGTCTTAAATTAAGTGTTGTCAAAATTACCCCATCATTACATATTTTACATACATATATATAAAATTCATAACAAAGTCACCCAGTATAAAATTATTTTTCTCCTTTTATTTGTTAAGAGCATGTAGTTGGATTCCCGTAAGGTGAACATGTATATATTATGATTCCACTGTCTATTTTCATGCTTTGCTTTCATTACTGACCCATAAGAAAGGGTGCGATTGAAGGGCTCCTGGGTGGCTCAGTTGGCTACGTGTCTGACTTCAGCTCAGTCATGATCTCGTGGTTTGTGGGTTCTAGCCCCACATCAGGCTCTGTGCTGACAGTTTGGAGTCTGCTTTGGATTCTTTCTTCCTCTCTCTCTCTCTCTCTCTCTCTCCCTCTCTCAAAAATAAATAACAAACCTAAAAAGAAGAAAGTGTGTGATTGATTAGGTTTTGAAGAGCTTGTTGATATAACTTAATAAGAAGAAAAGTTTATTAATACTGATTCCTTTCAGCTGATCTTTTAGTTCATAATTCAGAATAATAAGTAATTTTTTTCTGAACCCAAAATTACTAATTCTCTGTCAGTTTTCATTCTGTATCCCTAATTTGTAGATCTTTCCTATGTCTCCAGTAGTGCAAAATGTTTGTGGCCTAAGAATGCTTCAAATCCTAGAATCATAAGCGGAATGAGTCTCTGTAAGCAGTAGCATATTATCCAGATCTTGTATGTGAGGAGGATACATCTGTTTACTATTTATTTAGCAAGTATTCAGTGAGCATTGAGGCCTTCAGTTAACTGGGTAAGTGAGAAATGTGCACCTAGAATAAATACTGGGTAGTAAAGCTCTCCTTCGGCGCCCTCCCCTCTCACCTCCCTCTTGCGAGGGTTTGTTCAGACTTTTCCATGAGAAAAGTTCCTCTTGATGGTGAGGTTGGGAGAAAGAATTAAGAGGCCTGTTATTTTTCTGTGATCTGTTAACACTCCACTGTCGCTTTTAAACTGTAGGTCTGTCCCTTTTTCACCATCATCCCCCCTAGCAGTGATAGGGAAGGTAGTGCAGAGCCCTGGGTGAGTGACCTGGCCCTATGCCCGTGGGGGCCACGCACGTCCCTGGGCAGCAAGAACAGTCTTCCTCAAAATCATCAGGTAGAGACTCCCAATCCGGGATGTCCGACCCCTCCGTGCCCCGCGTTTGGTCGGACAGCCGCTGGTACAGGGAGCTCGGGTTCTTCAGACTGCTGCTTTTCTTCCTCATCAGGACAGTCTGCAGTCCCGTTGTTATTTTTTTTTTTTTTAAGTATATTTACTTATTTTGAGAGAGACAGAGAACGAGCGGGGAAGGGCAGAGACAGAGAGGGAGAGAGAGAACCCCAAGCAGGCTCTGCACTGTCAGCACAGAGCCCGATTCAGGGCTTGATCTCATGAACCATGAGATCATGAGCTGAGCCAAAATTAAGCATCGGACATTTAACCGACTGAACTGCCAAGACGCCTCTAGTGGGTCATTTCTTTAAAAAGGAAAGAAAAAGGTCTACCTTTCCATCTCCTTTAACTGTCCCTCATACTTCGGTATATTAGAGCTGAGGATCTAATTGCCGTGTTCACACTGTCAGCCTCTGAGAATGCTGAACCTCTTTCATCACTATTTTCTTTTTATGTCCTATCCGTTTCTCTGAAGCATACGTTTTATAGTTTTATCTGGTCCTTTTCTCCTCCCCGTTTTCACTTTAAAGTGTTAAAACAAAAAATCAGATTAGCAGGCTTGCCCAGCAAATGTGTACTTCCCTACCCTCATGGGACGTATTTCATTCTTGGCCTATTTTCTTTTTTTTTTTTTTTAAAGTTTTATTTATTTCTGAGAGAGAGAGAGAGAGACAGCGTAAGCCGGAGAGGGTCAGAGAGAGAGGGAGACACAGAATCTGAAGCAGCTCCAGGCTCTGAGCTGTCAGCACAGAGCCCGACATGGGGCTCGAACCCATGGACCATGAGATCATGACCTGAGCCAAAGTCGGACGCTGAACCGACTGAGCCACCCAGGTGCCCCTTGGCCTATTTTCTTAAACCATGTCTCAGTACACCCAAACTCCATTTTTTAGTTCTGATATACTCGTAAAGAGGCAAGACAAAGGACACCCATGAGATCGTATATTTAGTGACTGCATAATGTGTGTGTGTGCGCGCGCACACACACACACAGTCAAAGTGTTGGACTCTGGGAGGTATTGAGAAACCAATATCCCAGTGTCCCTACCTCCCCAAACCCTTTTCAGACTGATACGCTTACTCGTGGAAGAAAAGACGGAAATTACCATACCAGAGCATTAAAGTAGATGCTAAATGTTATCGGGCACTCTGTTCTCGGCCAGTCGGAACTAGAAGAAGAACCCTTAAGACTCTTCACTGCACACGTTGTCCCGTTAAAAATCTCTGAATCGAGATATTTCGAGTTTGCCAGAAAGCTGCCTCCTTTGATGTGGAATTAAAGTTGAGACTCCTGCTCCACAGACCTTAGCCTTAATGTTTGGGCATCTTTCATTTTTACTTACCCCTCCTTGATAGTAAAATTACAAAGGATTTGCTGCAAGATTTCCTATTCTTGATTTGCTTTCCCAGAATGAGGAAATGAAAGTGAGTCCTGGAGAGCCTATACTTTGTCAGTATATTTTCTAAAAGTCTACTCCTGGAGCCAAGACTACACTGTCAACCAACTTGAATTTAAATTAAATTAATAACTAATAATAGCAACTACAAAAATAATCTGCAGCAGAGAGATATGGTTAATTATTTCTATGCACATTATAGTCAACCTTTGCCAGAAAAAGAAGCCCAAACCGGTGTTACTATCTTAGATGAATGTGATTTCCTCACACCAACCGGAGGGCCCACATCATGTTGTTTGTAGCTGGAAAAGAAGCTCAGGTATGTTTCTGGGATAAGCTGGGTCCCAGCGAGCGCTAATCGCGGGTTCTCTCTCCTAATTGGCAGGTATCACGACAGAGGAAACCAGTTTTGGGAGAAGCTGTGCACAGCTGAGTATCGAGAGCTGTACGCTCTGGGCTGTGTTGGCAATGACCTCTATGTCCTGGGGGGACAGATGAAGGTTAAAAACCAGTATCTCATCACAAACTGTGTTGACAAGTACTGCGCAGAGCGGGACAGTTGGAGAAGAGTGTCTCCCCTTCCGCTGCAGCTGGCATGCCACGCCGTAGTCACCGTGAATAATAGCCTTTACGCGATCGGAGGCTGGACCCCTCAGGTTAAGAACTCTCCCACACCCCTAACTGGCATGGCCGCGCTGCCTCTGGCTGCTGTGCTGACTAAGCGAGCTTGACTTATGTTTGGGTTAAAGGCCTTTGATCTTGTAGAATATTAAACTTAAGAGGGTAACGTGTTGAAGCAGTTTGGGAAAATGAATTTGAAAGGGTGTTATTCATAGATAGGACTTCATTCCATATTCATGCTCCGCTCTTTATAATCCTGCCCATTCTTGCTAATTATGAAAGATGCTTAGGCTGCGGAATTATCTATAGGGAGCATCTAAGCAAGAGGCAGGGAGACCGGAACCTCATGGTGCCTCTGCCTGCTTAGCCATTGTGGGAGCGGAGGCCAGTCACTCTTAGGACTTTTGTGCATTTAAAGTTCTTACTCCGACGGGAAACCAGAATACCCGACCTGTGATGGTACGCCCGCTGCCACTGGAGTGTGCTGTAACTGCAAACGCTTCCTGCCTTAGCCGGGCACCAGCTGGTAGAGGAGCCAGATAACCACCGTTCGCACCAAAGCCCTGCCCGGGGACGGCAACGCCAAGACCGCAAAGTCAGTAGAGTGTGACCACAGCGGCCCTTCCTTCTGTCCCTGGCTGGGCCCCCCGGTGCCTCGAGCTCGCACAGCAGTAGCTGTCTTCTGCCCCCGCCTGCCGGTCCTCCTCGTAAAAACCCCTCTCCGCAGCCCGCTGCCCATCCTCAGGACAAAATGTCAACTTCTTTTGGCCTCTCTGATTTCTGGGTTTGGAAATGCGTTTTGTGATCACACTGACGCTTTCTGCATTCATTTCCCGAGCTTGAGTTTTGCCGTGTATCATACCTGTGTTTTTAAAACCTAAACTCCACATTTAATGCCTTGTGAGCTGTGTCCTGTGCATCAAGAAGCAGTACAGGCTTAATCACAGCTCATAGCTGAGACCTGACTGATTACGTGTAGTTCAGAGCGATCCGCTTGATAGCTCATGGCATAGAAGCTTTCCTTTGGTTTTCTTTCCACTAAAATAAAGATCACATACTTAACAATGAGAAGGAAAATTAACACAGGAAAGTCAGTATGGCTTGCTGTGTAATGTCTTTACAGAGGGCACGTGAACATTTACTGTATAACAAAAGCACTTGCTGGCCCATACCTAGTTTGTGATTGCATTGCAGTGATCGTAACCCCTGGTGGATTTAAAGTAATTAAATTAATTACAACTTTCATAAGTATGGCAATTATTTCTGTGTCAAACACCTGCATCCAAAACAAAAGCCATGTAAGCATCCTTCCACCCAGGCCATAAAAGTTCTTGACACATTGAAGACAAAAGCCATCACTTCACCTGAAGTTTATGATTAGGGAAAGCCACATTCTTGTGTCTAAGAATAAACAATTCAATTCTTACTGTTTCTAGTCATTAAAAATGTATGTAAATAAATACATTAAGATAATTGCAAATAACTTCTATGAACCCATAAATCTTAAAAATTGAGTTTAGACCATTCCCATATAGGTCATACTTATAGTGTAAAAATACTCTAATTACTAAAACAGTAAAACGTTTTCATATTTTGTTCCATTTGGATTAGACAAATGAAGAAAAATGCCTTATGAATTATTAAAGATCGTCTCTCGCAAATGTTATTAAACCCTAGCACAATAAAGTTTGCTGAAGTAAAATTGCACTTCAAATACTGTTTAAGAATATTTGGTTTCAATTTTAAGGCTCTGCAGTCCCTTCATTTCTAAAAAGTGCTGTCCTGTCTCATTGCTGAGATCACAGACGGTTTGCTGTAACCCGACGCCCTAGCTCCACTCCTACAGAATAGAAGTTCCTCTGACATTGACGGAGCCCTTTTCACCCCAAGTCACAGGATCCGGTGTGTGTGTGAGTGTGAGTCACAGCTAACTTCTATTCATCTCCTTGGCTGTCTGCTTCGATTAATTGCACTCGTGTGCTCACACAGGTTTCTAAATGGTGTGTTATCTCATTGGCTGGCCTGTTTCACGCAGGTGGATCTTCCTGATGAAGAACCCGACCGACTAAGCAACCGACTCCTGCGGTATGACCCCAGCCAAGACCAGTGGACAGAGCGGGCACCCATGAAGTTCTCGAAGTACCGATTCAGCACGGCCGTCGTCAACAGTGAGATTTATGTTTTGGGTAAGAAGAAGCAGATTGCTGAAAGGGTGTAACTACTTTTATTTCCCTGGGCAGTTCGCCTCTGTAGAAACAACGTGGTCTTCCTTCCTCTTGTATCCCAGTTCAGACGTCTCTAAAACCAGCCAAAAATGTTGTTTGGTTTCTTGTTTCTCTAGGGCACAGTCAGATAAGACTAACTGAAAGTCCACTGACTTATTGAAAGCAAAGTTGTTTGTACGGAATTTTCCAGTCCCTGGGGATGCAAGAACAATAGTGTACATCTTTATATATGCCATCAACTAAGATATTTTGAAAGGGGAATAAGCCTTTGCCCACCTGTAGTTGGTGAAATGTGGGTTTTTGCAACCAGCTGTGGTTATCTGTGCAAATAGAAGATTCGGCCACTGTGGGTAAGACACCAGTTTTGCCAGGTCCTTCGCTTTGGTTCACCCATCAGACTCCTGGAGAGGTTTCTCAAATAATCCTCATCTGAATGCATTCATTTCTTATTTCCTGTGTATGCGTGGCCTTGTCCTGACTGGTACGGATTGGTGACAGACTCGTTCGTATCCAGTAGAGCAGGTAGACACGCTGGCATAGCTCCCGTGTTTCCCCTGTCCCTCTTCACCGCTCGTTCCTCCCTCTTATTATGTCCTTGGCTCCTCTAAGCACGTTCCCTCCCTCCCCTCCCCTCCCTCTCCTGCTGCCCTGCTCCTGTGTGGGAAAGGGTGAGACAGGGACACGGCAGCCGACCGGGCGGGTAAACCGATAGGTGTGCCGAGATCCTTCACTTCACCCCGTCCACACTGACGACTGACTGGCAGAAACAGAGGGAAGGTGACGAGCACCAAAAAGATGGCAAAGAAAAAACATGAGATATGAGCTTAGAGCAGACCATTCATTTGCATAGCTTTTTTTTTTTCTCTTTGCTAAAAGGAAGCCATTATCTCTTGGCTGCCTGCACAGCATGAAGCAAAATAATTAATGCACTCAAATATTAATAGTTTTATAATTTTAAAAACATTATGCAACATAATTTACGACTACCTCAGTTATGAGACTCATAATGATCAAGTTTTTCCTCTGGAAATGTATTTGTTCCTTGGTTATAACCATATGCTGTGTCATCGGCCCAGAAGAGACCATCTCTAAACTAGAATAGATTTCCTAGGATAGATATATCACTCCAGGGAGGGAAGGGCTAATTATGTTAAATTGGGAGATAGTCAAAGAGGGATAAAAGTGATGTATTAATGGAACAAAAATGAGATTTCCCCCAATGCGCAGCCACGGCTAGGCAAGATGCGGGATAAAAATGTACATTTTTGTTTGTTTTGGGGGTGACTTAGATGGAGGAAAGGAACCTTAGAGACAAACTTTGGAGCTTACGCTTCCTGGCATGAACAAATGTCCACTAGCTGAATGAAAGGAGGTAGATGTTGGGGCGCCTGGGTGGCTTAGTCGGTTGAGCGTCCGACTTCCGCTTAGGTCATGATCTCGCGGTTCGTGGGTTCGAGCCCCGCGTCGGGCTCTGTGCTGACTGCCAGCTCAGAGCCTGGAGCCTGTTTCAGTCTGTGACTCCCTCTCTCTCTGACCCTCCCCTGCTCACGCTGTCTCTCTCTCTCTCTCTCTCCTAGAAATAAATAAAACATTAAAAAAAAAGAGAGAAAGGAGGTAGATGTTAAAGGACCCATAAGATTTGGGCAGGTGAGGAGAGAAAAGAGCCCACCCAGGAAGAGAGATCATGCAGAGGGGCAGGAAGAAAACGAGCAGGGAGAAAGCATAAGGAGAGGTTTGGAGGTGAGAATGAAGGTTGAAAGAATAGAGAATGAAAGGAGCATGAGTAAATGAGCCCACGAGGGGCAGGGAGCTGTGGGAGCTAGTTTACAGGTAAAATGCCAGCCAGTTACCAAGGCCTGTCGTAGAGAATCAAGAGAATAATAGAAAGTGGGGCGCCTGGGTGGCTTAGTCGGTTAAGCGTCCGACTTTCGCTTAGGTCATGATCTCGCGGTTCGTGGGTTCGAGCCCCACGTCGGGCTCTGTGCTGACTGCCAGCTCAGAGCCTGGAGCCTGTTTCAGTCTGTGACTCCCTCTCTCTCTGACCGTCCCCTGCTCACACTGTCTCTCTCTCTCCTAGAAATAAATTTAAAAATTAAAAAAAAAAGATTAAAAAAAAGAGAATAATAGAAAGTGGTGAGAAACTTTGCAGAAGCAACATGATTAAAGAATGTTTGGGGAACGCTGGTGAGGCAAGGATTAGAGAACGGATCGGTGGTGAGAAGAAACTGGATATGGAAAAGACCAATCAGAAAGACTTTTGTCGTAGCTTAGAATCTAGTTCCTGAATATTCAGAACAGAGGACCGGATTCCTAATCGCTCAAATAAATGTCAGCATCTTGTAAAACTCAAACCAAAAGAGTCAATACCCCCAACATTTGCTACTTAAAATGTACTTCTCAGCTTGGAAATGGAATGAAGTTCAGCTGTTTCGGGTCTGTTGCCTTAGTTCAGATACCATTGTTCATGGAATGCTAAGTGGAATTTGGGCAAATACCCTGTAGAACCCTAAAGCCTTATCAGTCTCAGTCGTTCACACAGGAGCCTCACAATCATGTGTTACTTGTTTTAGCGAAAGCCCTGTCTGCTTTTGGGAATCTGGGTGTGCCCCACTGTGATGGGCGTCACTGCCAATTATTATTACCTGATACCTGTAATAGATTTAATTACTTACCGTCTCCTGGTTAGTCTAGAGATCACCCCAAAATTACACCCTCTGAAATCGCCTTTCCCATAGAAGCAGTGTAGTAAGGTGGGGAAGGTGCCAGCTTTGGAATTGAGTAGATTGGCATTGAGATCCTGGCCTCACCATTTATTACCTGCATGTCCTTGGCCAAGTAAATATTTTTTTCCTAATATTAAAATCAGAACGCCTGCCTCTTATGAGAGTCGAGAGTAAATAAAACAGGGTGTGTAAAATCCCTACAATGTAAGTGTTCAGACGTTATTATAACTACTGTATTTTTTTTAGCTTCGTTGTGTTACAGACACTTTGCTGAATTCTTTGCATAAAGAAATTCACTAAATGGTCATAAAAAACTGATAAAGTAATAACTCTTCTGTATGGCAGACTAGATATCTAGACTGATTCTCCCACTGGAAATACCAAAAAAAAAAAAAACCGTTAGAAAATTTTTTAAATTTTCTGCGAAGCCTCTATGCTCTGTATGGCAGGAAGAACTGAGCAGACGAACAGCAGTGAGGGCAGGAGGCTGCCGGCTATGGAAGAAGTGAGTGAGTGGACACCCTCTCCCCATAGAGCAATGATAAGACCAGAGTTTTCAAAACAACCATTTCCGGTCTCTGGAAACCAACCAAAGACAAAAAAGTGAGAAGAGCTTAGCTTCTCAAAGCTGCTGAACTTGACGTGAGTCTTCAGGCCGTCCTTGGCATTCTTTGCTGAGCCGCCCCAGTTCCCCACCCCACTTGATTTGGCACAGTATCTCTACTGGACTGGGCTGTCTATGGAAGCTAGCATCTTTGTTTGGCAGAGGGGGCTGACATGTCTGGGAGTGAAGGGCGGGAAACCCACACTCAAACAGTGACAAACGGGAAAAGCCTGCGTCTCTCCTGAGCTGAACTTTCAGTCTTGGTGGGGACAGCAGCAGACAAGAGAATTAGCCAGAAATTTAATAGGGATCTTCCAGGGAAATCCTGGAAATGAGAGTCATAGAGGGGCTTGATAACTTCTCCACACATCCCTAGAGGCTAGGGACAGACGTGCAGCCCATAAGGGGATGCAAGTTCTTCACATGTTCCTGGGTGACTGGGGGGCCGAGCGCGCGTACAGAGAGGGGAGAAAGCCAGGCAGAAGTAACAGTCATGGCAGGCTTGGAAACCACCTGAGCTTTGAATGCGCTCCCGACCTACACATAGACCCACCGAGCAAGGCTGGAAGCCTTACTAGTATTTGACTGCAATTAGCCATTGACTAGACCTAAGCCATGAAGAAACAAGAGAAACCCCAATGCTAAAGAGAGAGAGAGAGAGAGAGAATTTTATTTTTTATTTATTTATTTTAGAGGGAGAGAGAGACAGTGTGAGCAGGGGAGGGTCAGAGAGAGAGGGAGTCACAGACTGAAACAGGCTCCAGGCTCCGAGCTGGCAGTCAGCACAGAGCCCGACGCGGGGCCTGAACCCACAAACCGCGAGATCATGACCTAAGCGAAGGTCGGACGCTCAACCGACTAAGCCACCCAGGCGCCCCAGAGAGAGAGAGAATTTTAAACAATGAAGCAGAGACAGAAGCAAACCATAGTGGAGGCAAATTCAGTCTGAGCAAATCACTTTAAAACAAGAAAGAGCAATAACAACAACAGATATCCCCTAGGGAGGGAAATGAAATTAAAAGTGGCGACAGTATATTATTTTAAATGTCTAGTTACCAACAAAAATTTATAGCACATGCAAAGAAAAATAAACAGGGATGTATAATGCACGCTGGGGCGGGGGCATGGAAATAGTCAATAAAATCTGTCTCTGAGGGGATATGGGATGTTGGATATGGGATTTCGTTGATAACGTTTTGTTTATAACATTCCAAAAAATAAACTGCCAGGCTTAAAAGCTTCCACTGGTAAATTTAAGAATGAAATAACATCAATCTTTCAACCTCTTTCAGAACAGACATGAGGAGGAGACACTCAGCAACTCATTTTATGAGACAGCTTTACCTTATATGAAATTACATACAGATTATACAGATATACAGATTATACAGAAAAAGAAAATTACAGACCAATATTCCTCATGAACAGAGACACAAAAATCCTCAAGAAAATATCATCAAGTTAAAACCCAGCAATATATAAAAAGAATAACAGACCACGACCAAAAATGAATTTTATCCTGGAAAGGCACGGTCAGTTCAGTGTTCAGAAATTAACCAATGGAATCTACCATATGAAGTCTGTAGAAGAAACCTCACAATCCTGTCAACAGATGCAGAAAAATCATTTGAAAAAAATATAACAACCATTCACGATTAGAAACTCTCAGCAGGGGCACCTGGGGAGCTTAGTCGGTTAAGGGTCTGACTTCGGCTCAGGTCATGATCTCACAGTTTGTGAGTTCGAGGCCCACTTGAGGCTCTGTGCTGACAGCTCAGAGCCTGGAGCTGCTTCAGATTCTGTATCTGCCTCTCTCCCTCCTCTACCCTGCTTGCACTCTGTCTCTCTCCCTCAAAAATAAATAAACAATAGATTGAACAAGACCTAAATCTGAAAGGCAGAGCTATAGGTGTGTCACAAGTGTGTCTTTTAGACCACATACATTTCACATAATTAGTAACATAGTTGGATTTAAGTTAACCATCTTGCAGCTTGTTTTTATACAACCTGTCTTTTCTTTGTTTCGTTATTCTTCTTCTCCTGCCTCCTTTAGGATTAGTTTCATTCTGTCTTTTAAAATTACACATTCATGTAATTTTCCAGTCGTGGGTCAGGGATTCCAGTATGCATTCCGGACGTTGGATTCTACCCTCACGTTAATCCTTTTACCACGTCTGTAAGAACTTAGTAACCTCATCCCCTCTACCCATTGTACTTGTGTGTCAAACGCGCTACATACCCTTATGCTGCGGTAATTTTTGCTGCTGTTTCTGTTTAAACAACCTTTGGTGGCTGTTCACAAAATTGCCATGTCCAGTGCTTGTCATTCCTTCCTTACGTTACACGCTTCCTTCCGACCTGCCAATAAAAAGCAATGATCTTCAGTCTAAAGAATTGTCTTTCATATTCCTGGTAGTGCAGGTCTGCCGGTAATGAATTCTCTTGGCTTTTGATGGTCTGCAAAGGGCTTTTGGAAGCAAATCTTTTGCTGGTTAGAGAATTCTAGGCTGGCAGATTTTCTTTCAGCACTTTAAATATATCAGCGTCTGCCTTTCTTCGTTTCTGTTTAAAAAGCCAATGGTCTTGGGGCGCCTGGGTGGCTCAGCCGGTTAAGTGTCCGACTTCGGCTCAGGTCATGATCTCACGGTTCGTGGGTTCGAGCCCCGCGTCGGGCTGTGTGCTGACAACTAGCTCAGAGCCTGGAGCCCGTTTCAGATTCTGTGTCTCCCTCTCTCTCTGACCCTCCCCGTTCACACTGTGTCTCTCTCTCTCTCTCTCTCAGAAATAAATAAAACATTGAAAAAAAAAAGCCAATGGTCTTATTGTGGCTCCTTCGAAGGTAACGTATACTTTCTGGCTTCCTTTAAGGTTTTCTCTTCATTTTCATTTTCAGGGATGTCACTGATATCTGCTTGAGTGTGATGTCTTTTTTCATTCTGTTTGGGGTTGACTGAACTTTGGGGATTTATAGATTGATGTTTTCATTAGTTTGGGGGAAATCTTTGGCCATTGTCTTACTAAATATGGCTTCTATTTTATTCTCTCCCTTCTTTCCTTTTGTGAGACTTCAGTTGGCTGTATGTGAGAGCTTTAGATGTGGGCCGTGTGTCTCTTACGATCTTATCTGGATTCTCCTTTCCTACTTTCTTTCTTCCTGTACTTCAGATTGAATACTTTTTATTGAACTATCTTCAAATTCACTTACTCCATCTTCTACTGTATTCGGGCTGCTGTTAACTATCCTATGAATTCTTATTTTCTGATACGATTTTTGGTTTTCTTGCTTCCAGAATGCCCACCTTATGCTTTTCCATAGATTCCAATTTCGTGAACTTCTCCAGTTTTTTTCCTTCTCTTTGTCAAAGTTCTTCTCCTCTACCTAATCTCATTAATAATCTGATTGGTCTACTAATTCCAGTATTTGGATAATTCATGAATCTGCTTCTATTATGTTTCTTCTTCTTTTTCTTTTATCGGTCCTATTTCCCTGCCTACTCACACGTCTGGTAATCATTCATTGTGTGCGGAACAATGAGAAAGGATCAAAGAGGTTCCCAATGCTGTCCTCCACCAGGCAAGATACTGCCCGTCATTGGGAAGACAGAACAAAGGACGGGTCACCTCAGTGCGACCAGGTCGCAGCCTTAGTGACCCTCAGTTCACCTGTTGTTTGTCCCCGTTCCCGGGTCATGGTCCCTCCAGGCTTTGGACTGGGAGCTTCATGGATCTCTGTGTCCTCTCTCCTGAGGGGCTGTGGAGATTCAGCTCTTCCCTTCAGATTGTTCTAGCTTTGCTCATTTGTTGATGTTGATGTCATTGCCTTCCTGAATAGCTCCGAAGCCCGGCGATATCTCAAAAGAGAGATTTCTGGCTTGTGCCGGGCACCTTGCTTCCGTCAGATACGGTCTCCTACATCCCATGCAGCTCTAGGAGATTTCCCTCTGACCGTGAAAAGTATTTGGCCCAGAATCCCACATTGCCTTAATAACTCAACAGTTTCAAGTAAAGAAATGGCCACGTGTGGGAAGTTCCTCTCTGCTGATCCTCTAGTTTTCAGTCTGTCACACTGACCCCGCACGGCTGCCCCCTGCCCTGCCCCCGCCCGGTCTCTCTCTCTCTCACTATGGTCTCTCTGTGTCCAATCCAGTTCTTTGCCTCGGTCCAGAATTAGCAAATACCCCAGGTCTAGAAAATGGCCCAGAAAGGGCCCTTTCCTCTCTGGCATTTTCGTTCATCTAGTCCTTATTGTCTCCACACCTCTCTAACATCCTTAAAAATGTGATTTTTTCCCCCAACGGACTCTTTTTTGCTTGTTGCATTAGGATCATTAACCTGCCAGGACCTACTACTACATCTCACCAAGAAATGGAAAAATTATTGCTGTGCTCCTTTTTTTAGACACAGTTCTTCCTGTATGATATGTGTGTATTACAGTTTTGTAAAAGGGGAAAAGAGAAAGAACAAGATCTCGGGGCAGGTTCCTTATTCAGACTTACAGTTCTCAAGTGGCGAGGAGAACCAGAGCCAGTCAGCTGACAACAGAGCCTTCCTTTCGGCCTCTGGGCTGCTCCTTCCTTACATCGAGGTTACTGACTTCCATCCTGCCGTTCGACTAAGACTGCTCCAGTAGCATCATCAGTGGTTACGGAGGCCCTTCGGGAGCGGCCTGGCTCTGTCTGTACCTTGAGTCGGCTGACAGTTGTCCAGCAAGTCGTGCATCGGACGGTGCTGGCCCTGCAACTCTCTGCCTTCACGATGAGGGCTGCAGGGTTTCAGTGCTTCTTTATCTCATGCCCAAAATCCTAAGCTAGAGTCTCCCCACAGGGGCTGACCTAGGAAACCTGGTTGACTACTATACGAGCATATAGTTCTGTGATGTTTTTCCATTACTGGAAGAATGCGAAAAATCAGAAACTCACATGTTCTAGCCAAGATCATGACCTCTCATCTGTAAGTCCTCGATGAACAGGACCCGTAGTGCTTCTCACAGAATCCAAGCTGAGAAACAGAATGATTGAATGCTTTTTTTTTTTTTAAGAGAGAGAGAAAGAGTGTGTGAGCAGGAGAGGTGCAGAAGGAGGGAAGGAGAGAGAGAGAGAGAGAGAGAGAGAGAATCTCAAGCAGGCGGGCTTAATCGCGGGCTTGATCCCATGACCCCAGGATCATGACCTGAGCTGAAATTAGGAGTTAGATGTTCAACCAACTGAGCTATGCAGGTGCCCCCAGAATGACTGAATGTTTGACGTTAAAGTTCTAACAGGGTCTCTTAAGGAATTCTCAGTCTTTAGAGACTGAAGCCAGTGAGATCTCTGCTTCTTTCCAGCACCTGCAGTTTACTCAACGCTGTTGATGTCCAAGCCAGACGGTGAGCCAGAGAAAGGGAAGGAGCTGAAAACCAAATTAGCTGATTTTGCCCTCTGGCTTAATAACTTTTGTACACGGGTTGCCAGGGCAGTCCCTAAATTACGGCCTGGGTCAAATGTGGATTTTTATTCTCTGTGCTTTCTTTCTTCCCTCTCAGCATGAGAACTTAAGAATTGGGTTTATAGTTTGACCCACTGGGTTTAGATAAGAATATAATGTGATTATTTGTGACTTTTGTAGTGTTTCTGAGCCTGATACAGTCATAGTTGCAAGATGTACAAAACTTAAAATTATAAAGCCCTTATAAAACACGTGGTTTGCTAATATTTTCTGCCATTCCACAGGATGCCTTTTCACTGTGTTAATTCTTGTCTTTGATGGACGGAAACTTGTAGCTTCGTGTGGTCCCAGTTGTTTATTTTTATTTTTGTTGCCTGTGCTTCTGGTGTCGCAGCCATGAAATTGCCGTAAAGCCAGTGTCACAAAGCCTTTCTCCTGAGTATCCTTGTAGGAGTCTTACGGTTGCACATCTTACATTTACGTCTCTAATCCATTTTGGGTTGGGTTTTATGGATGGTGTGAGATAAGGGTTTAATTGCAGTTTCTTGCATGCGGATAAGTGTTGGCAAGAATGTGAAGTCATTGGAACCCTGGCATGCTGTTATTAAGGCAAAACGTGTAGCCACCATGGAAAATAGTACAGGAATTTTTTTCCTCCAAAAATTAAAAATAGAAATACCAGGGGTGCCTGGGGGGCTCAGTCAGTTGGGCGTCTGACTTCGGCTCAGGTCGTGATCTCACAATTCATGAGTAGGAGCCCCGTGTCGGGCTTTGTGCTGACAGCCTGGAGCTTGGAGCCTGCTCTGCTTCAGATTCTGTGTCTCCTTCTCTCTCTTCCTCTCCCCCACTCACATTCTGTTTCTCTCTCTCTCCTTCTCTCTCTCTCTATCTCTCTCTCAAAAATAAATAACCATTTAAAAAATTGTTTTAAATAGAAAGACTATATGATCCATCAATCCCACATCCGAGTATTTATCCAAATATTTGAAATTAGAGTCGCAAAAAGATACTAGCACTCTAATGTTGTTTGAAGCAGTATTCACAATAGCCAAGACACGGAAACAACCTAAGTAGTCACTGAGAGACGAATGGATAAAATGTAGCATGTACGCACAATGGAATACTATGCAGCCTTTAAAAAGAAGGAAATTCTGCAATATGCAAAAACATGGATGAACCCTAAGGATATTATGCTAAGTGAAATAAGCCAGTCACAGAAAGATTTCACTTTTCTGAAGTCTCTTAAATAGTAAAATTCACCGAATCCAAGAGCGGAAGGGGTGTAAATTTTCAGTTAAGCAAGATGAATATGGTATAGAGGGCTATACCATATATACACTCAGGGTGACTGATTATAAACCTTCAGGCTGGGAGGGGGTTAGGGATAGCGAAAGTCTCTGAGGAATTTTAGAAGCAAGGTTTCCAGGACCTTGAGGGGCTCACTGTTGCTACGGAAATGCCATTTATTACTATTCAGTAAAAGCTCAGTCATGACACCCTTCGGATAGATGTATATCAGGGGCCCATAAGCTTGGAGTATGATTGCCAATGTATAAGGGGGCAGGTAGAGATAAAGGAAGTTTCCAAAGGAATGTTTATATTTTAAAGCAGACTTACAGGATTCTGGGCGGTCAGGATAATGTTAGGCTAAGGCTGTCTTTTGGCCTGAGCGAAGTGTCATTGTCATCGAGGCAGCTGAGCTCGTAGAGGGAGATCACTCTTCCTGTTTCGAAGACTTGTCAGTGGGCTGCAGGCAGTCAGGGAATTTTTCCTTTGCCTCAGTTTCCCACATCCTAAGGATGCTTCAAGGAACAAATGCTTCTGGGGGTTGTCTGGAGACCTTCACTTTAAGATCCCCACTGGCTGGGTCTCCTGTCCTCGTGATCTTCCCAAAGCTCTTTGAAAATGGTCAGCCCATCTTGGAGATCTTCCAAATTGGCAGTTTTTTTATGCCAGTTTCTTTTTCTGAGACTCCTGTTTCCAGTTTGAGTCCATTCACAAAAAGAGAGGACAAGGCTTACTTTACCTTAACTACTGGGTGTGCTTCGGAAAATTGTTTGGAAGTTTCCTAAAAGTTTCTTTTGAAACTCTCCTATTGATTCATCACTATGGTGTTGACAATTTTGCTATTACTTATCCAGCACTATTTAGATAATTACATGGACAATGGCCCTGTCCACAAATATTTTATTACCTTCTTTGTGGAGTAAAATATACCTTTAAATAAGCAGATAATCCCCCTTGACAGCCTATGTTGTGAGTAGTGCCAGAACCGTTTCCCAGGCGTTAGAAAAGGAAAGAATCTACAGTTACATCTTCCAAATAATTGGTGCCGGCACCTTTCAGTGCCAACATCTGATAACATTTTTAACTAGACAGCAAATGTTTTAAGTTATCACACCTTTCTCTGCCTCCTGAAACACACTTCTCTGAAGGAAAGTAATTTGTGTTGAAGAATGACTACATGCGGGTGGTTTTCCTGCGTTGTCTGAGTTCTCACAATGTCCTGCAAAGGTAACGTCTCTGCTTATTTTTATCATACAAGTCGTCCGATTAAATCTAGGGTTCAAACCCAAATCTGCCCCACGTCAAGGTTAAAATAACTTGTACAGATAATCATTAGGAGCATCGAAAGCCATACCAGCCTGAACGCGAGGGCCGTACAGGTCGGCCGTGAACTAGGTCGAGCTAGAAGGCCCACGGTCGCTATGCTGTGAGGGCCCTTCCTTTCCCTCCCAAGCTCGGTGCCGTTTCTCACCCCCTCCTTGCCTTCCGCAAACCATGCACGAAGACTGCAGTCGATGGTGCATTCACACGGATGTGTGGCCCTGCGCCTCTCACACCGTCTCTGGTTTTCTTCAGAGTAAAATCCAAGGTCCCCGTCACAGCACCGCCACTCACTTGTCTTTACTTTGTTCCGTGTTGGCATTTGTGTTCTGGGCGGTGAAATCCAGCTCCCTGTTAAACGAGGGGTGAGTGTGTCAGGTCGACTGGAGGCCTGATAAGCATCTAACCACCGTGGGGAGAGATTTAGGCACGAGGGGGCCTCTGGCTCGTTTGGTTAACGGCCCCTGCCTTCACTTTTGTACAGTTTTACAAATCTGAGTTCACGTCGTCCGTACAAAGATTTCCCAGGTTTCCGCTTTGCCTCACGTAAGTCATGTAAAGGCAGGTTCCTTCTGCAGACAAATCCTTCTCTGCAATTTGTTGATGCCATGCCTTAAGCATGTCGCTTAACTGTTGGTCTGTTTCCTTCATAAAATAAGGGTAATGATGATACACCACCATCTCGTGCAGTTGCAGAGCTTGAGAGTATCACGTCAAATGAGGACTGCCGGGCCTGGCGCTTACATAAGTGCACAAGAATGAGAGTTACGACGATAATTGTTACTATTACTTGTAATCAGCGACAGGCGGCCCAATGACGCTTCAGTCCCCAAAATGGCCAGCCCAGTCCTTGCCTAACGTCGTAGCCTGGGCCGTCCCAGCTCCTCCCTCACAGGTCCCCGTGGCGGCTGCAGAGCCCAGCTGAGGAGCCATGCTGAGCCGGGGTCACTCTGGCCTCACGCACTGGGGTCAGAGGTCTGTTTCTGTCCACTCTTCTCACCCCTCCCTTTGTGAACACGCACCGAGGACACTGCATGCCCTCGCAGGCTGCTCTTCCGTGTGCGGCAGGTGCACATCTTCACATGAGGCGCTCTTGGAAAATCCTGTCCAGAATATTCTTTCCACGATGAACTACTGCACCTTGTAGCCCAGGCGGACCCCAGGATTTGATAGGAGCTGTCAGGATTTTAGAATATAGGCTTCAGTTAGCATCTGGGCTGCATTTTTGCTGGAGTGTCTTTGGAAAGTGTTGCCACAGATAATGACTTGAATTTAGATGAAAACGGCTCCTGGAATTGGGGCAAACGAGCCAAGAGGCATATTAGTCAGATCCTGGAGAGTTTTTCCTGGAAATCTAGAAATTGCATTCTTAAAATAAAAATACAGGAAAGGATACAGCTAGATTGTTAGCTTAAGAGTCTCCACTGTCCACTTTAGGTACATGTGGGCTCCATCAGTTTTGCACTGGCTTTGGCTCTTCTGTTGAATAACTTCCTGGAGAGCTTAAAATACTTTAAAGAGTCTATAGAAGCCTTATGAGTGAATGACACCCTACCGAAAGCCCAGGCATTTAAAGCTGGCTCGTTTTCATTCTGGCTTTTCCTCTGAGGCCTTTCTCTGGAATGTAACCATTTTTGTGCAGGAAGGTGCAGCCGGCTGTGAGCTCAATGGCAAAACCATCTGAAACCCTCTAGGAAGAAGCCAGAGGGTGCTGTTTAAAGCCATGTGTTTTAAAATGCTTTCTTTTTTACAAACAATCTTTTGTCCTTTGTGCTATGAACGCTCATTATAAGAGATAGTTAAGCTTCTTTAATCCCAGATACATCCTAATCTGCCCCCAAAAATTGCTCTTTAAACAGGCAGCCTAAAAAATTTAGGTTAACCTGTCTCATCAAGAGTTTTCAAGGTTTAAACTCATATTTTTATGAGCAATCAAGGAGGAGAGGAATTAGATGCAGGTCCTATCAGTAAGGTTTGAGAGAGATGGAACCTTCCAGGCTCCACCTCATTACTCCCTGGCTGAGAGCTCTTGAAATCATCTGAAAAATTATTTTAAATATGGTACCAGGGTTGTCTTTGAAAAAAAGAGATTTAGTGAAATAAACCAGCACGCGTTTTCGCTCTCCTGCTATCAGTTAGGCTTTGGAATAAATTACGCTTGATTCTGAAATGACCGTGGATGCTCATGAATATGGATTTCTGGCAAATGTTTTTAAAAAGTCACATTGCATCCAGAAGTTGCTTGATGGGCCGGGAAAATCAAATATAGAAAGCGAGCTGCCGGCATGTATTTGGGGAAAGGTTTAGACCTTACCCGACCTGCCCCCCAGCCTGCCTTGCGGCCTCATCCCCTCGGGCCTCTCCCCTTCCAGCCCCGCCAAACCTAAGCCCCAGGCACAGGCCATTTCCTGACACACCTCCTTTCTGGTCCCCCCTCCTGTTTCCCTAACTCTGGCAAGAAGTGCCCTTCCCCTTGGCGGCTGGCTGTGTGGCCGCCAGGTCAGGGTTGATCGCACCCCCCCAACCCCCCCACTGCCGCTCTGTGCCTGTCATTGCCCTCATCAGGCCACACTCTGACCGACTAGGGCTCTCGTTCGTGTCCGCGTCCCTCCCAAGAGCCAGCCCGGGGCCTGGCTTCTGTGATGACGGCCTGGCAGAGAGGAGCTTACTGACCTGACTTCCCCCACCTCTGTCACCTCTCCTTGTCTTCCGTCCCATAAAAAGCCACACAAGGGGCGCCTGGGTGGCTTGGTCGGTTAAGCGTCCGACTTTCGCTTAGGGCATGATCTCGCGGTTGGTGGGTTCGAGCCCCGCGTCAGGCTCTGTGCTGACTGCCAGCTCAGAGCCTGGAGCCTGTTTCAGTCTGTGACTCCCTCTCTCTCTGACCCTCCCCTGCTCACGCTGTCTCTCTCTCTCTCCTAGAAATAAATAAAACATAAAAAAAAAAAAAGCCACACAAGTTGTTGTGCAGAATTGTTTCAGGTCAGATTCTTCACGTCCCCATCCGGGGAGCCGGCCAACTGGAAGCCTTCCCCCAGGGCTGAGGTCCCGGACCCTCCGTGGCACTTTCTCCAGGAGGCCGCTCTGTGCCTCACCGGCTTACTGAGGCGGCCACACTGTGCAGTCCCTCAGCCGAGTGCCGCTGAGGGTGACACAGGGAAGTGACACAGAAGGTTCCGGTCCCTGAAGGAAACGCACTTCAAAGACCCCGCTAGACGTGAACGATTTTAGGAGGTGAAAGAACAAAGTTTGATTATGGTGAGATTTTGATTTTCTCTCTCTTGAGATAAAATCCAAAGCACCTTTTTAAAAGATCGAAGTGTTTCTCAAGTTACCCTCGTTGGCTGTTAAAATGGCAGATCCCTGGCCCTGGCCCCCGGCGCATCCTGAGTTAGCGGGTCTGAGGTGGGACTTGGGAGTCGGCGTCTCCGGAAGCATCCAGGCAGCTCTGGAACGACTCATCCACTCATCCGAGAAATAGAGACGCGGTGAGGGCGGCAAAGAGGCGGCGCCGCGTTGGTGGGGGCGCCACACGCCCAGAATATTCACTGAGCTCTTCGGAGAGCTGCAGACAAGAACGGAGACACTCCCCTCCCCTGGGCAGCACCAGCACCGGCTAGTCAGGTGCCCCGGGGGGATGTCAGGGTTATTTGGTCACAGCATCCTGGCTTTCACGTTCCGAGCAGGCTGTCGGTGTGTTCTGATCCGATTCCAGAGTGTTCTGGGCCTGGGAATTTCTGAAGCGCACACTGGACCAAGAAGGCTCCGTGCTTTTACAAGGGCCACAGACATCAGGCAGGGCCTTCTCAGGGCCGTCTTCCTCCGGGAAAAGGTGGGCCTTGGACAGCCGCCAGCTGAGGGGGCCCTGCCCTGGGGCAAATGGCTCATTATCTCTCTGTTGTGGGCATCCATGAAATGTCTTTCCAGTCAGTCATGTGAAGGATTTTAACCCGGATTGTCCGGCACCCTCAACGGGGATCCCCGGGATGAGTACTCTAAGAGACCAAAGTGTGCCTGGGGCTCCCAAATTACAACTTGGCTATAGTAATTTTTATCCCTGACATCCTAAAAGTTCACAGAAAGTTGACAGTCCCTCATTTCCTTATGACTGTTAGTTAGAAATTATATCTTTATTTTATTTGTATGCTTGTAATATATATTTATTTATATATTTACTTTATTTACTCAACATATAATTATAACGCTAGAGTCCTTATGATTTCATATTTGCCTTTGGTTTCCCAGTAGACTGTGTTTTAAGGACCAAAGAAAAAAAAGAATCGTAAACGTATTACTGTCTGGTACCTGCATAAATGCAAGGTGGCTCTCCAGAATATTCTTAAAGATTGCTTAAAAGTAACTAGAAACTTAAAGTGCTTTTTTAATTCTGAGGTCGAAGCTGGAAGCCTCTCCCATGTGAAAGCCCCTGATGAGCAGTGATGATAATGTTCTTGGAAGTGAATGAGAACGATCTCTGGGAAATGTTGTCTTGGCCCCTGACTTAGCTGCGGATGTTTACAGAGAAGGACGGTGTTTCACAACCAAAGGACTGTGCAGCTAGGCGTTCTCTGCTTTGTTTCTCTGAAAAGAAGTCACTTGCTAAAACCCACACTGATAGCCAGGATTTGGTCATGAAAGCAGGTCTTAGGTCTGTTTTCACGCAGCCTAATGAATGAGTAGTCATCTTACATCTATGGCATATTATGACAAGTCGCATTGTTACCTCTAAATCCTTGAGAAAATGCTTGATTACATTTGGTGTTTTCAATTCACTAAGGCAGAGAATCACATATGTTTTAAAACATCATAGAAAAGTAGCGTGCGTTATCTTCAACTACTTATCGCGATTTGTAGATGTGATCATTTTCTTATCACTCTGATTCTCTACTAGTTCTTGGGTGAATATAGCAACAAGCACAAGTTATGGTTTTCTGCAAATTGTTTTATTTACACGCGAGATAAACATGCCACAGACTTATTAGGACCTTTTTTCTGTAATAGTTATTCAACAAATATTGTCAAGATCCTTTAGGAAAGAGCCATTATACTTAGCACCTCGGAGAGTGTAGCAATATGCGTACCTTGCCTTCAAGGATTTACATCCTGTGTGTCTACATTTTTCAGCTGGGGAATATACCTGATGAATAGTCCTCGGCCCTGAGAAGTGTTAGCAGAGTGTGGGCCGTGTCGAGTCAGGTTAGGTCCAGCCCAGGTGAAGAGAAGTTAGCTGATGTAGGCGGGCTGACCCAGGGGTAGGGCTGAGCCCAGCAACAGACTCACACCCAAGGCCTGGGTGGACCTTCCCGTATCCTTAAGAAGATGACTTTTGTAAACCGGCAGGAAGTGAATTTTCAGCTCTTTGCACTCAGGGCTTGCCACACTCTGGGAAGCCAGTCATCGCTTTTCATTTTGACAAAAATGTGTAAGAAAAAAGATACCTGGGGTGAGGGTGAGGAGCTGATCCATTTCTGCATTTGGGTAAATTTTTATTTCTTAACTATCTGTAAAAAGCGTTGAGGAAACAGATGTGAATTAGACGCTCCTCTGCCCTCAAGTGACGTACGATGTGATCTAATAGGGAGACATATGTAAAGATAAGTAAGAGCTATATATCTTATATGTAGATTCCGATTTCTGTTCAAAGGACAGTGGAAGCCCAAAGAAAGGAATGGCTGCGTTTATGTAGAGAGACATGAAAGATTTCTTTTCTTTTCAAGATTTTTATTTTTAAGTAATCTCTACACCCAACATGGGGCTCAAACTCACAACCCCGACATCAAGAGTTGTGTGCTTTACCAATGGGGCCAGCCAGGCGCCCCTAGACCTGAAAGATTTGTTGATGGTGACTATTGAGCTGAGCCTAAAAAGAGAAGTAGAGGTTTTTGAAGTGGAAGGGGAGAGGGAGGAGGAAGAGGAGGAAGAGATGCCATTCTAGGCAGAGATCCGCCTGAGCAAAGACCAGGGGCTACAGAGCCTCACCTGTTGGGGGAGCTGAGCAGCCCAGCACGCCTGGAGCCTGAGCGGAAGGCCGAGCACCAGGCAGCGGCTGGGTCGTCGAAGCTTGTGGACCTTACAGGGAAGGGGTAGCCAGGAGACGCGTTAAGGAGGTACGCCCAGCGGACCTGGGCGACGGATGAGATACAGAGGCCGCTGAATCAAGGAGGACAGTGGTGCTGTTCATCTGAGGCTGAGCCCTGTCACCTCTGACCTGGCGTGACACCCCTAGGTCGTCTGCCGAGCTTGCTCCTACCCAGCGTTCCCAGGCTCTCCCGGGTTCTCCCCGTACGGGCTCAGACCTGCCAGGCTGGCGGAACCAGCTGGTGAAGAGGTGCGGGGAAGGAAAGGGGGCCCCGGGGCTTGAAAGAGCTTCCCTGGGTTTGGCCAGACTTGGCCCATACATTGAAATCCACTGACACCTAATATTGGGTCTGGCAAAGCCCAGGGCTTATCAGATGGGGTGGGATGGCAATTTTGTAATTGCACCTTATCTGGCACCCACAGGCCCAGTGCTGGAACTTACTAGTCAGCTGCCCACATTTCCACTGAGAGATGTATTTCTCTCTCTCTCTCTCTTTTGGAAATGTATTGGTTTTTTTTAATTTTTTTAAGTTTATTTATTTATTTTAAAAGAGACAGACACAGCACGAGTAGGGGAGGGGCAGAGAGAGAGAAGAGAGAGAGTCCCAAGCAGGCTCCGCGCTGGCAGCACAGAGCCCACTGCAGGACTTGAACCCACGAAACCCTGACATCATGGCCTGAGCTGAAACCAAGAGTTGGACGCTTAACTGAGCTGCGCAGGCGGCCCTGGAGATGTATTTCCAGTTCCAGGAGAAATGTAAGACATTTCAAGCAAAATCAAGCTTTAACAAATGAACTTGGTCTTCTTCCTCAGCTCCTTAATTTGATTTTCGAGCTAGTATGTTTTGAGGAGCAAATAAAATGCAGACTGATGATTGTTTTCTTAGCCTGGTGAGTAAAGAACTGGCAAAGGGCAGTGAAGCATCAGCCGGTGAAGAGAAGGGCCTCCCTACACGTGAGGACTGTCAAACCTGGGGGCCAAGACGTTGGCACCACCCGGAATTTTGTCAGCGGCGGATAAGCCTGCTTTCAACCTGGTCCTCGAGAGCTGTTTTCTGAAAATACCCAAGATGCCTGTGTTAGACCAAGAAAGGAGCAAGATCCTGTCTCCCAGGGTCTCGGGCGCCGAATCGGGAACGCTAAAATGAGCGCAGAAGAAACCCCAGAGAGCAGACAACCCCAGTGGGGACGAAATTGTCGCGGGCGGTATGTCAGCAGTGAATAGACTCGACATGCAGGTCAGAAAGCAGCCCATCCGCTCAGGTGTGTGGGTGGCTTCGCTCTGGGACTCCTGCTGGCCTGGCCGCAGAATCCTTCCTCTGGCGTTTAGGATGCCAGCCGCCCGCCCCCCCTCTGTCCGCTGTTCGTGACCCAGCGCGTTCCTCTGAACCTTGGAGAGCTTTCCTCCTCATTGACAGCTCAGCCTACTCGGCGGCCCTTTGACCTTCTGAAGACGAGACTTTTAAGAGCGATTTGACCACACAGTCCAGTCACCCACAGACCTAGCTAATAGTTAACTTGAGAATAAGCAAACATGAGATTTCAGCCACTTTGGGGGCCTCTGGCTTACTGACCCAATATCAGCCCAATGAGTACCCACCACCTGCTAGCCGCACAGCCAATGCGACTCCCTCCTTACCCAGCCCCCTTTCCAGAGTTATATGATTACTTAATCTTTGTCCCCAACTTGTGAAATTGGTATTATTATCCTTAGTTTACGGATGGGAAAACTGAGGCTTGGGGAACTTACATGGACCCAAGTCACCCAGCGCATAAGTGGCGACACAGGCATGTCTGTGGGTGTGTTTCCAGAAGCCCACGTGCTTCGCCTGCATCACAAGGGAGCTTACGGCGCTCAAGGTACTTAGTAAAGCTGCTTTCTAAAGAGTCTTTAGCAATGCAGGTGACCCTGGGAGCTCGTCCGAGCCATTACACAATCCCCTTCCTCTTCTCAGTCCAGCCCAGGGAAGAATAGAGGAAGCCTGACCCCTGAAAGCTACCCAGCAGGGCAGACGCGGGGAGCCAGCGCTATTGCAGGCAGGGAGCACCGACAGGGAGTCCTTGGAGGGAGTCAGAGAGGCACCACTGCCCTCCGTCCTCAGCCACCTCCCTGCCAGGACTGTGTGCACGCACCCACAGAAGGGAAGGCGTCTATAGCAGCCAAACCCAGGAAGAACGGGTCTTCATGGAAACAATAACGAGGAGGGGCGCCTGGGGGCTCAGCCGGTTAAGCGGCCGACTTCGGCTCAGGTCATGATCTCCCAGCTCGTGGGTTCGAGCCCCATGTCGGGCTCTGTGCTGACAGCTCAGAGCCTGGAGCTGCTTCAGATTGTGTCTCCCTGTCTCTCTGCACCTCCCCTGCTCATGCTGCCTCTCTCTCTCCCTTAAGAATAAACAAACATAAAAAAAAAAAAAAAGAAACCATAACGAGGAGAGAGAGGCACTGTCCTCATCTATAACTTCTGCCCTCCCACCTCCCCCCCAAAAACCCTAAGGTATATAGTTTGCACTTGAAGTTGATTTGTGTATGACTCACAAAGGTGATTTCTATTCATTTGCCTGTTTTGAGTCAAGAAAAGTCGGGCCGAGAGGCTCTGATAGCATATAAATTAAAGACATGGAGGATCTCATTGAAATTCTCAAGCTGTGCTGATCCTACCCTAGATTCCTCTCATCAGAAGGGTTCTCGTGTGGTGCTGCTGCTGACTTATTAATAAAGATCACACTTTCATTTGATTATTTATCTAATCAGGATCCACCTTCGGTTTAAGCTCATTAAGTCCGCTGTTACCAAGTGCGGCTGTAAATGCACTTGATGGCGGGGTAACATCCAAGTGGGACGGAGGACACGTTGACGCGCCGACGGTCAGGGCGAAGACTGCGCCCTGCGAGCCGCGGCGCCCGCGAGCGGGGCATGCATGCGCCATCTGCCAGCCACACAAAGAGGGTACCTATGTCAAAGAGGAGACTCAGCGTCGAACAGGATGGGAAATACACTTAGTACCAGAACAACAAAAATGGCAAGCGCCCTGACTGTTCCCAGAACAGAAGCAGGTGCTCCCGTCCTTCCCACGCACTGTGTTGGGGGAGCCTTTCTAACAGGCTCTCTAACGGGTTGAAAGCTCTGAGTTACGTTCAGGATGCTGGGTTCCCCACGTGCCCCCAGCCCGACTCCCAGGGCCTCGCACTTAACCTGTTTGCTTCCACTTGTTCGTAGGTTTTCCAGAGTGTTTGTAACGTAAACCAGCCTGACTCTCTACCCCAGGCCTTGCGGGGCGGCTCACTGCGTCGTCTGGCTCTTACCTGGTGAGCAGTCGCCAGCTCCAGCTGCTGGGGATGAATCCTCTCGGCGAAGGCCGGCTTGCCCGCACGTAGGAAATTCCGCTCGCTGTTGGACGAGACACCTCCAGCTACCGCAGTGCCACACTGGGAGGGACCCCTCATGGGAAACGCTGCGGCTCAGACTTGGCACTGGGAAGGGCTAAATTAGTTATCTGGTCGGATACAAGGGAAAGCAACTAGGAGCTTCCTGAGCTGATAGTCTCCGTCCCTGGATTCATACTGAGACAGGAAACAGGCCAGGCTCCATCAGCAAAGTGGGGGAGGGGGGGAAGGGGGAAAGCCTTCCTCCAAACTCGTCTGCCATCACCTCTCCTGCCTGGCGTGGGTCCCATCCAGGGTGGAAACAAGCTGTCCCCATCAATCTTGAATTAATTCATTGAGCACCGTGCGTGAGACACTGTGAGAGAAGAGGTGCAAAGAGTAACCTTTGCCCTCAGGGAGCTTATAATACATCCACTTGCACAGAGAAAGCAGGGGAAGAGTTAAATTTCTCATTCATTCATTCATTCATTTCAGGCACACATGTGTCAGACACTGCTAGGTATGAAGAGAGACTGGGAAAAAAACAGGCGGTGATGAAAACACCATCTGACTAGCGCAACGATGGGCACGAGGTGTTAAATAGCAGTGAAGGAAGAAATGCTATGAACTGGTATCTCATTAAATTCTCCATGAGCGGTACCTGCGGTAAATGCCGGGAGATCAGAGCAGCTTAGTTTAGGGTTTTGATGGTACGAGGGTTTAGTTTAGCCACGCCCTCATCACCTCGACCCCTCTGGGACCCTCTCACTGGAAGGAGGCCGGCCATGCAGGGCTGGGCTGTCAGATTGGCTCAGCATGGAAGGAGGTCACCCATGAGAGGAGCATCTGTCCGTCCAGGAAATTGACCTCTGCCTCCGGAGCCGTCCTTCAGGTCAGGAAATATGGCCGGGACAGCAAAGACCTTTCACTGTGGGACCTTGGAGGCGAGAACAAAAACGATTGCCTACAAACGTGTGTTTCTTACTGCAGCGGATCAGAGATTCTTATACGATTACCGTTCCCGTGAAGGGCTGTGCTTAAAATCATGCTTACATAAGTGATGTTTTGGTTAGTTGTCACCATCTCTGGGCTTCTGAGTCTAATTTATATCTCTTCTAAGTCCCCTGTCACGATGTTGTCTACCGATTTATTTGCATTCATGACCCTTCCTGCCTCATTAATTTCTTTTTAAAAATTTTTAAGGTTTATTTTATTTTTTAAGAGAGAGACAGAGCATGAGCAGGGGAGGGGCAAAGAGAGAGGGAGACACAGAATCTGAAGGAGGCTCCAGGCTCCGAGCTGTCAGCACAGAGCCCAACATGGGGCTCGAATCCACAAACCACGAGATCATGACCTGAGCCAAAGTCAGATACTTAACTGGCTGAGCCACCCAGGTGCCCCTCGACCTCATTAATTTCTTAAGAGTAAGAAACATGCCTTAATCATTTTCCTAAACTTCTTACCACTTAGCACATTGCCTTGATAAAATAGGCAGCCAGTGAATAGCTACCGAATGAACTGTATCATCCAAAACTGGAAGATGCACTGGGCATTTGGGTTTGGAGCCTTTCTTCGACCTCAGACTTGAATTTATCAAAGAATGGCCCTTCCCTCATGGGGAGAAGTTGATAAAACTTAAGAAGAAAGGAAGAGGGGCACCTGGGTGGCTCAGTCGGTTAAGCGTCCGACTTCGGCTCAGGTCATGATCTCACAGTTCGTGGGTTCGAGCCCCGCATCAGGCTCTGTGCTGACTGCCAGCTCAGAGTCTGGAGCCTGTTTCGGATTCTGTGTCTCCCTCTCTCTGACCCACCCCTGCTCACGCTGTCTGTCTCTCTCAGAAATAAATAAAACATAAAAAAATAAAATAAAATAAAAAAAAGAGGAAGAGACAGGCTTACAATGATGAGGAAGGGAAAGGATGCATCCCTACTAGCAGACTAGTGAAATCATTGCTATCAACAGAAAGACAGATGTCAGGGTGGAGTTATGGTCACCTTCAAACCTGAAATTCTTGTTCTAAGGGAGACGTTCATTGTGGGAACCAGCGTTGGACGCTCTAGAACACAAAGCCTGCAATGACATCAGCCTCCTACGTCGTACAAACAGACACACCACTGAATAAAAAGTGGCATTCAAGTTGGGTATGGAGTACAGAGCTGACATCACTATTGCTTAGAAATTATCTGAGGGGCACCTGGGTGACTCAGTTCAGTTGAGCATCAGACTTCGGCCCAGGTCACGATCTCATGGGTTCGAGCCCCCCAAGTCAGGCTCTGCGCTGACACCTCAGAGCCTGGAGCCTGCTGTGGATTCTGTGTCTCCCTCTCTCTCTGCCCCACCCCTGCTTGCACTCTGTCTCTCCGTCAAAAATAAACATTAAAAAAATTAATTAAAAAAAAAGATGGGGCGCCTGGATGGCTCAGTCAGTTAAGTGTCTGACTTTGGCTCAAGTCATGATCTCATGGTTTGTGGGTTCGAGCCCCGTGTCAGGCTCTGTGCTGACAGCTCAGGGCCTGGAGCCTGGTTCTGATTCTGTGTCTCCCTCTCTCTCCACCCCTCCCTCGCTGGCACTCTATCTCCCTCTTTCTCTAAAAAAAATAAACGTTAAAAAAAATAGAGGAAAGGAAAGAAATTATCTGAGGAGCACTAGGCAAGCACACGTCAGAGGCCTGTGATGTGTGATAGAATCCATAGCAGGAACGATGAAGGCGCAGTTCTTGCTCACCTCATTTCTGTGTACCATTCTCTGTAGGTGGGATTGGCTGTGTAGGTCGAGACAAAGGCCAGGTTCGAAAGTGCCTCGATGTGGTGGAGATCTATAACCCCGATGGGGACTTCTGGAGAGATGGCCCACCTATGCCAAGCCCCCTGCTCTCCCTCCGAACCAATTCTACCAGCGCAGGAGCAGTGAATGGGAAGCTCTACGTCTGCGGAGGATTCCACGGAGCAGGTACCGATCCAGTTTTTAATGTTTTATTACCTCCGCCGGTACTGACTTTAAACTCCCTTAACTGACCCAGCCACCAAAGGATGAGCTGGACAGCAAGGTGAGCCCCGGGCAAAAGCCTGGCCTTCAGAATTCAGTGGCCTGGAGCAGCTCACCGAGGCTCTGAACTTGGGGTTTTCACGTCTGCAAAATGGAGCTATTTGCCACGACCACAAGCTATTTTAAGACTTAAATGAGATCCAGTTATGATGTGTCCGGCCTGTAGCTGTCACTCAATAAATATGAGTTGAAATGGGAGAAGCGCATCTAAAGCCTGACTGCGGGCTAACGAGAGACTCGAAAACGCGAAGAACACATAGACCTAGAGCAGTGGGCAGACTGTCAGGTTTCCTCACCATCTGTAGTGACCGAGAGGTCCCGCCCCCAGAGAACATTCTTACTCTGCCTCCACTGCTACCTCTTGAATTCAATTGCCTGAAAGCATTTCTAACATAACACCTAACACATATATTTATTACCACACTTAGTTCCCATATACCAAGTTTCACCATCACTGCAATGCCCGGTATGGATTTACAGTTTTTAGCGTAACAGAATTTTTAAAAACACGCACAAATCTAATAAGCAGCTGTCTCCAAAGTTATTTCGTTGCACCAGTAGAGAAGGCAGAATGCAGTCATATTGAAATGACTAGCTATTCAAGTCTAAGGTCAGTGGTGGAAAAACGAGGCCAGTATATCTCCATGAAAAGCAGCCTCAAGAGCCCTTAACACTTGGGAAGCCTTTCGTAAGCCCGCCTTCATTTTTTTTTTTTAATGTTTTATTTATTTCTAGGAGAGAGAGAGAGAGACAGCGTGAGCAGGGGAGGGTCAGAGAGAGAGGGAGTCACAGACTGAAACAGGCTCCAGGCTCCGAGCTGGCAGTCAGCACAGAGCCCGACGCGGGGCTCGAACCCACGAGATCATGACCTAAGCGAAAGTCGGACGCTTAACTGACTAAGCCACCCAGGCGCCCCAAGCCCACCTTCATTTTTAATGCACCTAATTGTCTGTGAGTTAAGAATAAAGTTTCATTCCGAGCTGAAAAAGGAGATGAATGAACCGAATACAGTGAGGGGGCCTTAGTTGGCTCTTGATTCAAACAAGTCTCCTGTAAAAAGATATTTTTCAGATAATTGGGGGAATCTTAATATGGACTAGAGTATCAGATGGTATTAGGGAATTGTTAATTGTTAGGTTATGATAATAATGGCTTTGTGGTTTTATATAAAGGAGAAAGAAAACAAAGGAAAAGCGTTAACAATTAGAGATCATCTAGAAGTATTTATGGGGGACAATGATATGCTGTCTGCAACTGGCTTTCATCTACTCCAGCAAATACTTTTTAAAAGGCGAATGGGGTGAAGGGGGCAAGAACAGATTTTATAGCATCGGTAAACCGTTGGTAATGGTTAAAGCTGGATAATGGATACACTGGGGAATTATTTTACTGCTTTTGTGTATGCATTCCCATGACAAAAAGCTTTAATTTTCCTTTCTCTGGACTTGCCATTCAGAGGCCTTTCCAAAGGGTTTTTTTTAAAAACCATTTTAATATCTTTTATATTAAACATCACATGCTTATGTACTCTATCACGGTAGCCAAGAACCCTGGCTCAGCAAGGAAATGGAATAAGTGGCCCTGGGTTCAAGCTCTGTGTGTGAGGAAGGGTACGAGGAGTCAGGAGCGAGACCCCAGCCGCTGGGCCCACGCCCTCCAGCTGACATCACAGCCTCCTCTCCATCCTGTGGCTTTTGGCTTTCTCTTGACCAGGAGAACACAAAGGGCGGCCTCAGGACACCAGAGGGATGGGTGGCAATTAGTGTCGAAGGACCTAGAAGATAATTCTATTTTTCCTTTCTTTATCTTATCATTCCTTGTATAATATTGAGTTGGAGAACTGATAACCCTCAACTTTTTAAAATGTCTACCTCCATACTATGAGCCAACCTCTTTTCTTGTACTGCAGGGGACTAATAATGCTTTCGACCAGAGGGAAAGGGATTCGCCATAGGAGCTCTCTAAGTCCATTTTAATTATTTGGTCCTAACATGGTGGACCGTCTGGGGTTAGCAGAATGCATCATTCCCGGGGTGTTATGAAAAAGAGAGCAATTGTATAATAGCATGCCCATTACGAACCAGACGCTTAAGCATCAGATCTAGAAAGAGGCACTGAATTTTCTCTCCTTTTGTGACACAAACCTAGTCATCCCATTTGTTTATTTGGAGAACCACAGTCAAGAAAATGAAAGGCTCGTAATCTATTTCATTAATTCAGGAAAGAGGGGACTGAAACATAACTGTTGATAGGCATTTGGGACGCAGTCGAGAGGTCCAGAGTGTGATGGGAGGGACAGACACAGAAACGTGCGATAAATACAGGGATTTGTCTTTGCTTAACAGACTAGCTTGAACACCTCCGTTTTCTCCCCAAGCCCCACTAAAAGGACAGTCAGAGGAATAAGCCCAGGCAGATGAGGGAAAGAAGAGGGAGGATGTGGGCAACACAATTTTGGAGGCTGGAGGGCAGACGAGTGAGCGGTGACCGACCATACCAGACAGTTTAATCTGAAAACGGGCCACAGGAAAAGCAAAGAAACCAACAAACCCCGCAGAGCCCCAGGCGGCCTCGGGGACTGGCGAGAGCAGTTGCCTCTGAGGAGGAAGGGACGGTGAAGCAGAGAACATGAAGACGGGCTGGAGGGAAGGAGGCGCCCAGTCTCCTGCCCCGTTCGCGTGCTCGGTACAGACACAGAGCCCCTCCCACCCCAGAGGAGATGGAAGCTAGGGCCCGAGAGGAGGGCAGGCACTAATGAACGCATGAAGGAAATATGCTACATCCGTGCGAGGGAATATCATTGGCAATAGAAAGGAATGGAGTCCTAACTATACTACAACATAAATGAACCTTGAAAACATTATGCGAAGTAAAAGAAAGCCATCACAGATGAGCCCGTATGGTTCCATTTATAGGAAATGTGCAGAGAAGGCAAATGCATAAGGATGGAAAGATCTGTGGTCGTGGGGGGGGGAATCAGGGACAAGAACTGACTGCCAGTGGGCACAGGGCACAAGGCTTCTTTCTGAGGTGACAGAAAATGCTTTAAAATTAGATGGTGGTGACGGTCGCACAGCTCTGTGAATATGCTAAAATACATTGAATTATATACTTTTAAAGATGAATTGTAGGGCGTGTAGATTAGATCTCGGTAAAGCTGTTATTAAGGAAAAAGGAGCTCTCCCCCCCTTCGCCCCCCAAAGTAGTTGGCTTTTGTGTTTGACACTAATCAGGAGAATTAGCTGAATTGCCCACAGGGAGAGTGCAGTGCAGGGGAGTTCTTTGCGTGGAAGAGGCAGCCGTGGTGCTGTGCGGGGACAGAAATGTCAGTTTCCAGAGACGGAGAGACAGCGGTGGCAGGTGACACCTAGTGGCGGGAGCCGACTCCCTGCTCCTAAAAGCCTCCAGGAGGAGATCCCAACACCGTGGCCTGAGGACCTTGCGAAAGATCCTGAGCTGATGCTTGACACACGGAAATCCTGCCTTTTCGAGACGGCACCAGCGGGAGGGGGGCAGAGGGTCCGAAGCGGGCTCTGCGCCGACATCAGCGCGTCCGATGCGGGGCGCGGATCACGAACCCCGAGATCACGTCCCGAGCCCAAGGGGGACTCTCAACTCACTGAGCCACCCAGCCGCCCCCGGGAGTCCTACCTTTTGAGGGACCAAGTGACCTTGGGGAGCAGGCACCCGTGCTTTCTAGCTCCAGGGAGCCCCCAGGACTCCTGAACATCCCGGGAGGAGGGGCTGCTCCCGGCCCCAGACGGCTTCCTGCAGACAGAGCCCCCAGCCTGGCTCTTTGAGACTCGGCCGCATCTTCCTTCCAGCCTCTGGTTTAGTGTGTTTCCCCCGAAGTCTCTGGCGCAGGGGCCCCTCCCCTTCTACCACGATGGCAGCCAGAGGGCCCACGCACCGACGTGCAGTCTGTAGCTACTCTTCCATTCCTTCCAAGGTCGCACCGGCACCCCTGGGCCAGCTGAGCGAGCCCGCCTCGTCTCTACTTCGGCTCCACACTGGCTACCATGGGGACGGGGCTCTGGGCAGAGACGTTCCGCCAGAGTCCAGCACAAGGCCCCTCTGCTTCCAGCCCCCCTTCACGCCCCTGACACATTTGCACCGTCTTCCCTGGATAATTCTAGGGGAGCCAGGAATCGGCCCTTCCTCCACCCAGGACCAGAGAAGCCCTCTGCCTTTTCTCGGTCCCCCGCAAGAATTTCCCTCAAACCACCCCCCTGACTTCCCTCCTTCAGCCCGGGGCCCAGCCCCGAAGGTAGAAAGGCTGCCAGGGGAAACCTGAATAATCAAAAAGAGGAAACGCATTGGGAAGTATTTCAAAGAAGTAAATACCTCGCTTAACAAGTGCAGAATAAGACGGGCTCTCTGTCACCGGGTGTTGCCTTTGTGAGGAGCTGTTCTGAGCCCCTGGCGTATGTTGGTTCACACAGTCACCACCACCACCGGCCTGCAAGGTAGGCATTGACATTACCCTTACAGACGACTGGGGAAACAAGCCACTGAAAGAGGTCCCACAGAGGGGACACGGTGATTCCAGGATTCCAAACTCGGATAGTCTGGCCCCAGAGTTTGTATTGTATTTTTTTTAATGTTTTATTTATTTTTGAGAGAGAGAGAGAGAGAGACAGTGTGAGCAGGGGAGGGTCAGAGAGAGAGGGAGACACAGAATCTTAAGCAGCCTCCACCTGCTCAAATGCACAGACGCGGGGCTCGAACCCATGGACCGTGTGATCATGACCTGAGCCGAAGCTGGACGCTTAACCGACTGAGCCTCCCAGGCGCCCCTGTATTGCATTTTTTTAACCAGGAGACTAAATTGTCTCTCCATGCCAGACACGTCCAATCAGAATATTTGGGGATGGGGCCCGGACATCAATATTTTTTAAAAGCTCTCCCGATTGCTCTAATACCCAGTCTGCCTTGAGAACCACCAGCCTGGCCGGTGTCCGTTGTTCATTCATTCAACAAAACTTTATTGAATGGCTACCCCTGAAGGAGTAAGCGAGGGCCAACTAGGAAGTTGCCACATCAGTAGAACCATGCTTTCAGCCAGAGGCTTGGAATGTAGCTGAGCCCCTTGCAGAAATAGCTGATTCCAGACGTGGGCACTAAACCTGTGAGCTGAGCTGAGGATATTCCATTATACCAGGAAGCCAGTGAGCTGTCAACGACTTAAGGGAGTCCCATCAAAGACAGAGAAGCCGGCATAAAAGGGCAGTCCACGGCCAAATTTGACATAACTTAAACATCAAAAATCATAATTGACTATAATTGATTGAATAAATAAGAAACGTAGAAGGAATGACAGAAGAATACATAGAATGATCATGTTGCAACCCCCAATAAGATCATTGGTTCCGGCAAATCATCAGTGGGTGCAACAGCATCGACTGAAAGGTGATGAAAAACAGCATATGCAAGTGGCACCAAAGCATTACCCAATACTAAGCACAACACTGATTAATACTAATTACAACGAGGAAAAATACATACTTTTACAGTGCTGAAATTGGATGGCCACCATTGTAACCAAATAATCGTCATTAAAAATAGGATAATTTGGGGGCCGCCTGGTGGCTCAGTCGGTTAAGCATCTAATTTTGGCTCAGGTCATGATCTCATGACTCGTTGAGTTCGAGCCCCGCGTCAGGCTCTGTGCTGACAGCTCAGAGCCTGGAGCCTGCTTCGGATTCTATGTCTCCCTCTCTTTCTGGCCCTCCCCTGCTCATACTCTGTCTCTCCATCAAAATTTTTTTTAAAAAATTAAAAAATTGGACAATTTTATAGTAAGTTGACCCTTAAACAATGCAGGGCTAAGGTGCTGACCCCCATGCCATTAAAAATCCCCATATAACTTCTGACTCTTCAAAAACTTAATAGCCCACTCTTGACCAGAAGCCTTACTGATAACATAAACAGCCAATTAACACATATTTTCTATGTTATATGTATTATATGCTAAAATAATTGTATTAAAGTGTGCTACAGGAAAGAAAATGTTAGGAAAATCATAAGAAGGAGAAGATACATTTTCAGTACTTGCTATACTTACTGAAACAAGTCTGCATACAAGCAGGGACCCATGCAAGTCAAACCCAGGTTGCTCCAGAATAAATGTATTTTCCTTCTGTGTAATACACTAGGAAGGATTCTTCCCCACCTACTACCACCACAGTGATTAACTCCTGTCTAATCAAGCCTCTAAACCTCCAGTCTATAGGGAATACAAGGGAGAGGGACCCGGTAAATGACCCTATGAGGAAACAGACAAATTCAGAATGTAGACCTTCAACAAGGAAACTGGCCCAGATACTCAAAAAAGTTAATGTGTTGGGGAAAAAAAGATGGTGCCATCCTAAATGAAAAGAGTTCAGAGGGACATAAAAACCAAATATAAAGTGCGAGCATTTATTGGATTCTGATCAAAGAGAACGACAGTGTAGACATTTTGGGGACAACTGGGGAATATCAGAACAGGGTATTATTTAACATGATAGAATTGATGTTTTCTCGTAGGTATGGTGATGGTATTGTAATTATGCAAAGAAATATCTTTATTCTTAGAAGAAGCCCGCTGAGTATTTAGGGGTGAAGTGTCATGTCCGCAACTAATTTTTAAGACTTTCAGAAAAAGAAAGTGCGTGTTCATGTGTACACATGAGGAAGGCAGTAAACATATGGAAATAATGTTAACTATTATTGAATCCTAACGTAAAGTCTGCAGGTATTCATTGTACTCTTCTTCCAACTGTTTCAAATATCTCAAAATAAAAAGTTGAGAAAGGAACGAACAGCTTTGGTGGCAACTACAGGATCAACCTCTGTTTTATCCCAGGACTATCAACCACAGAGAGAGATACAGTGTGATTCAATTTGTCTGTTTTACTATTGCTATTTCAGTCCTCCCTGGAGAAGTTGTACTGAATATATACCGCATATTTATACTGTGTATGTCATTTATGCCATTTGTATTTCCAAAAAGAATGGAGACAATTTAAAGAATAAGCGTAGGTGCGATGAAACTAAAAACATGCTTAGTAATAAGTAGAAGGGGTAATTTTATCAGAAAACCTAAGTCATGAAAAAATTTCCAGAATGTAGCCCAGCTTCCTGGTCTCCAAGGCAAAGAAGGAAGAATGATGGTTTCTGAAGCTCCTATTGAGAGAAGCACACAAGTGCCTCCTTCTATTGCCTCTCATCCCAAGTCTGCCTGAATCTTGAATCTAATGGGAGTTCTCTGTGCTTCTTGGATTTTGATGTCTGTCCCCTTCCCTGGATTAGGGAAGTTTTCAGCTCTAATTTGCTCACATTAACCTTTTGCCCCCTTTTCTCTCTCTTCATCTTCTAGGACTCCTATGATATAAATGTTATCCCTCTTTCAGTTGCTGAGTTCTCAAGTCTTGTATCATGATCCCTTGCCTTTGTTTCCCTCTTTTTTCTGCATCATTATTTTCCATAATTTTATCTTCTGTATCACTGACTCGCTGCTCTGCTCCATCCATTCTTGCTGTTACGGCAGCCATTTGAGATTGCATCTTGGTTATAGCATTTTTAATTTTGGCCAGACTAGATTTTAGTTCTTTTATCTCTGCAGAAAGGGATTCTCTTTTGTCTTTTGTGCTTTTTTCAACCTCAGCTAGTATTTTTATAATCGTGGCTTTAAATTCTAGTTCAGACATCTTACATATATCTGTGTTGATTAAATCCCTGGCTGTCATTTCTTCTTGTTCTTTTGGTGTGAATTCCTCTGTCATGTCATTTTGGAGGAAGAAAAAAAATTAATAAAATAAAAATTTTTAATTAAAAACAAAAAGAATCCAAATAAAGGAAGCTAGATCCTAGGTGTATTTCAGTTTGCTTGTTGACGGAAGTGTGCCGTGACCGACGGAGTCCTTGGTCTCCGACTAAGAAGGTTTCATGTCTTCTGCCAGAATCCTTCTTCTCCTCCTAGAGTTAGGAGATACTAAACTGCCTGCCTGATGAAGTCAAGCCAGGTGAATGACTCAGGCTCTGTCCTGACTTATTTTCCTTCTCTCCCACTTGTGCCTGTCCCAGAGACCTTTCATGATACAGGGCAAGATGGCACAACAGCCATCAATTCCACCCTACTCTGCCTCTCCAATCACCCAGCACTCTTCTCTCGGTGCCAGAGCAGTGGAACGGGCCTCAGTTCGTGTGCAGGCCACCAGAAAGGTAATACCCTCCAACTGGGGGGGCCTCCTGGGACTAGCGAGTGAGAGGCTCACGGGCCATCCTGAAATCCTGAGGCCGCACCCCGTCAGCTTCTGTCCTGACTCCCTGTTCCGCACCAGCTTTTCCTTCCACACCATTTGGCTTCATTTTCCAAGTAAGTTTCCAATAAATAAAAGTAATCATCTGCCTTAGGTTGAGCTCCTCCAAAAATAGATGCTGAGACAGGACTTGAGTGTACATAGTTCTGGGAGGCATTAAGAGAGGAGAAAGATGGGAAAGCAGGAGGCCACAAGGGAGAATTAACTGACGGGTTCCTGCCTTGGGCCACTGGCATTCAATCCCAGTCGAAAACTCAGAGACAGTGTGGAACAGCCTCTGGGCTGTTCCCTACCAGAGGGTGTGGAATCTGAGGTATTTGTCCTCAGATTGGCTTCTTGGCACTCCCAGCTTGCCCCACTTGAGCTGAGAGAAGATCCTGAGGCAAAGAGTAGCAGGTGGATGTCATCAGCATATTCTGGAACAATGATCACAGAAGGGATGTGGCTGACAGCTGATATGTCAGTGATATCACTGAAGGAGTCTTCTACACCATCCTAACCACCCACCTTGAAACAAAGAGGGCTTATTACTTTCAACTAAAAAGATGTATCTGAGCAGATTCAGCTTCTGGTGGTTTTAGCCAACTGTCAGTGTTTTCATCTTGTACCAGCTTCCTCTTACCATGTAATCACTGGGTTTGCTTTCTTTTTTCTAGAACGCGTCCAGGAATAGGAATGCAGCCTCTAGGCTCTGTGCTGAGCTGGCATACAGATCTATATATGTTTTATAAGCTTTTGCAAACTCGGAAGATTGACATTGATTTGTAGGCATGACAGACAATTCTCTCTCCAATCCCCAGCAAGCTGGGAAAGGCTGGGGAAGTCTGCTATCAGCTGGAATGCAGACAGCAGAAAAGGCCCAGGATCGGTTACTGCCATCTGCAACATAAATCTCACAATTATTATGACAGAACATAATTTAGGGAACTCTTTTTTCCCCAAACTTTTAGTTAAATTCAAGTTAGTTAACATACAGTGTAATATTGGTTTCAGGAGGGGCGCCTGGGTGGCTCAGTTAAGCGTCCAACTTTGGCTCAGGTCAGATCTCACGGTTCATGGGTTCAAGCCCCGCGTCGGGCTCTGTGCTGACTGCCAGTTCAGTGCCTGAAGCCTGTTTCAGTCTGACTCCCTCTCTCTCTGCCCCTCCCCTGCTCACGCTGCCTCTCTCTCGCTCTCCTAGAAATAAATAAAACATTTTAAAAAATTTAAAAAAAAAATTGGTTTCAGGAGAATTCAGTGATTCACCACTTACATATAACACCCAGTGCTTACCCCAACAATTGCCCAGCGCCCATTTAGCCCATCCCCCGCCCACCTCCCTCCATCAACCCTCAGTTTGTTCTCTGTAGTTAAGAACTAAGGACTGATGGGTGTTGGTGGGGAGGGGGTGTGATGGGCAAGGAGGAGGGCACTCGTTGGAATGAGCACTGGGTGTTGTTGGAAACCAACTTGACAATAAACTATTTATTTAAAAAATAAAAAAGAGTCTCTTATGGTTTGTTTCCCTCTCTCTTTTCTTTTTCCCTTCCCATACGTTCATCTGTTTTGTTTCTTAAATTGTACATATCTGATAAAGGGTTAGTATCCAAAACCTATAAAGAACTTGTCAAACCCAATACTGAAAAAACAAATAATCCAGTTAATAAATGGGCAGAAGACATGAATAGACATTTTTCCAAAGAAGGGAACTCTGTTCTTTTTATTTTTATTTATTTATTTATTTTATTTATTTCTAGGAGAGAGAGAGAGAGACAGCGTGAGCAGGGGAGGGTCAGAGAGAGAGGGAGTCACAGACTGAAACAGGCTCCAGGCTCTGAGCTGGCAGTCAGCACAGAGCCCGACGCGGGGCTCGAACCCACGAACGCGAGATCATGACCTAAGCGAAAGTCGGACGCTTAACCGACTAAGCCACCCAGGCGCCCCGAACTCTGTTCTTTTTAAAACTCCCTCGGATATAACTGCAAACTTACGGAAAAGTTGCAGAAATAAAAATAGCATACTGAGTACACAGATTCACCTGTCACTAACACATTGCCTCTTTTGCTTTATTTAGCATTTGCTTAGTCATTGAATCCATCTGGCCATAGGTATGTGTATATCCACACATGCAGACAGATACATAGTTTTGTTCTAATCACATGCAAGTAAGTTGCATACATCATGCCCTTTAGCCCTAAATACTGGAGTGTGTGGAATAAGAAGAACATTCTCTTACACAACCACAATACAACTAACAATTTTAGGGATTTTAACGTTGATTCTACCCTCTTATTTACTCTCTTCTTAGTATTCTAATTTTTATCAATTGACATAATAATGTCCTTCGCAGCATTTTTTCCTCTCAACGCTCATCTATAAGCAGGTATTGCATTTTGCTTGTGTGTCTCTTCAGTTTCCTTAAATCTGAAATGCTTCCACATACATTTTTTGCCTCTTACAACATTGGTATTTTAAAATGATGCAATCTTCCCCCTTTTTAAATAAAACATTCCTCTTCTGAGAACCAGCAGATGTTTCGTTGGTGCTCAAACTCAGGTTATGCATTTCTGGCTAGAATATTGCATACCTGCTATGTCTTTCTCAGTGCACGACATCTAGAGGCAAATCAACTCCATTACCCCTCCGTGGCAATGTAACTTTTATTCACTTGTTCAAGATATTGTCTCATTTCTCCTCCGTATAATTCCTATTTTTTCCTCGCAACTAATAGGCAATGTCTGAGGGGATGCTTTAAAACCACGCATTTATATTTTTTCACTTAACAGTATCTCCCTGATATCATTCCATATCAGGTAGTAGAGATCGTCCTTGCTCATTTTTCACTGGATAGTGTTCTATTGTGTATATATCATAGAAACTCTGTTCTTTATTCTTTGCTAAGGCAGCTCCCCAACATCTCTTTGGACCAAAAGCTAGGGCCACCTCCCTGATTTTCACAAGATTGTAAACTGGGATCCAGTCAAGATGGAGTGAGCGCCTTTCACCCAGTCTCCCCCACTGAATGTGAGCAATACCCCTGGGCAGAATGCATGGAGCTGCGACCTGAGAACTCTAGAAACTAAATGGTCATGATCAGACTGGGGAAGTAAACCAGAACTTGCAATACCACCAAATTAATAAGTTCCCCATTGGTTTCTCTTGGTACCCACTGGCTAAGACTCAAAAGCAACCTGAAACCTGGAACTTGGCACCAACTGTGGACCGAAAGAGCTCTAAGAGAAGCCCTTTATTTCTGTTTCAAGGAACAAGAAAGGGGACCCTATGGGTTAGAGAAAGGGGGGGCTCTTCTTCATTTTCCATTCTCTCCAGTATTTTTTTGAAATATTTTTCTGAGCTTATTTATTTATTGAGAGAGGGAGGGAGAGAGAGAGAGAATCCCAAACAGACTCCATGCTGTCAGCAAAGAGCCCAATTGTGGGCCCACAAACTGTGAGATCATGACCTGAGCCAAAGCCGAGGTCAGATGCTTAACCAACTGAGCCACCCAGGCACCCCAAGATTTTGAAGTAACCAGGCAGATGCTTTAAAGCAGTTATTATAATGGGACTCCAAGAAGTAAGAATGACTACTTTTGAAAGGTTTGTAAAGATAGAAAGTCTCAGTAAGGAAATAGAAGCTATTTTTATTCATAATTTTAATGTTTATTTATTTTTTGAGAGACAGAGGGAGACAGAGCATGAACAGGGGAGGGTTAGAGAGAGAGGGAAACACAGAATCAGAAGCAGGTTCCGGGCTCTGAGCTGTCAGCACAGAGCCTGATGCAGGGCTCGAACCCACAAACTGTGAGATCATGACCTGAGCTGAAGTCGGAAGCTTAACTGACTGAGCCACCCAGGCACCCTTAGAAGTTATTTTTTAAAAAAGAACCAAATGGAAATTTTAGGACTGAAAAATAAAATAGCAAGATTACTGAATGGGCTCAGTAGCACAAGGGAAATGAAAGGAAAAAGTGAGAAGTGAGTGCATTTGAAGGTAGTAAATAAAATTTACCCAATCAGAGTAACAAAGAGAAAAACTTGAATAAGAAAAATGGCTAGAGCTCTGGGGACCCATGAGACAATATTAAAAGATCTAACACTCATGTCATGATCCCAGAAGGAAAGGATGGGTAAAGAAAAATATTTAAAGGAATAATGGCTGAAAACTTGACAAATTTGGCCAACTGAATGCACTTACAGATTTAAGAAACTCAGCAAACTGAAAACAAGATAAACATGAAAAATCTCACATCCAGATACATCATAACCAAATTTGCAAAACCTAAAGATAGAGAAAAGATCTTGAAGAAGCTAGAGAAGAACAAAAGGTAACATATGAGGGGAAAGTATTAGAATGGGTGTGAATTTCTCAACCCAGTCAGAAGGCAGCAGAACAAAATTTTTAAGCTCTGGAAAAAAAAAAAAGAATTACCTGGAATTGTATATGCAGCAAAAATATTCTTCAGGAGTGAGGGCAAAACTAGGGTAAGACATTCTCTGATGGAGAAGAACTAAGAATTTATTGCCAACAGTCAATAAAAAAGAAAGTGCCTCAAGGCACATGATACAAAGTTGGAACTTCAGGAATCAAGGAAGAGAAACAGAAATGGTAAATACCTGGATAAATATAATAGACTTCTTTTCTCCCCTTCAGGTATTTAGAATATGTTTGACAGTTGGCAGCAAAAATTTTAACATTGTCTGACAGCGTTTTCTTTTTTTAAAGGTTTTTATTTTAATTCCAGTTAGTCAACATAGTGTTATATTACTTTCGAGTGTACAATATAGTGATCCAACAATTCTATACATCACTCGATGCTCATCACAAGCACACTCCTGAATCCCCATCAACCATTTAACCCATCCCCCCACCCACCTCCCCTCTGGTACCCATCAGTTTGTTCTCTATAGTTAAGAGACTGGTTCTTCATTTCTCTCTCTCTCTCTCTATATATATATATATATATATATATATACACACACACACACAAAGGGAGAAATATATATTTTTATATATAAATTTTAAATTTATAAATAAATTTTAAATTTATAAATAAAATTTAAATTTATAAATAAAATTTAAATTTATAAATAAATTTTATATTTATAAATAAATTTTAAATTTATAAATTCGTATATTAACTATACATATATACATTTCTTCAATTCCACATATGAACAAAATCATATGGTATTTGTCTTTCTCTGATTGACTTATTTCCCTTGCATTAGACTTTCTAGCTCCATCCATGTTATTGCAAATGGCAAGATTTCATTGTTTTTTATGGCTGAATAATATTCTTTGTGTATACACACAAAGAAATGTTATATATATAATAATATCCAGTCATCAATTGATGGACACTTGGGCTGCTTCCATATCTTGGCTATTGTAAATAATGCTGCTATAAACATAAGGGCTCATGTATCCCTTTGAATTAGTGCTCTTGTATTTTGGGGGCAAATACCCAGTAGTGTGGTTGCTGGATTATAAGGTAGTTCTATTTTTTAAAAAATTTTTAATGTTTAGTTTTGAGAGACACAGAGAGGCAGAGAAAGGGGAGAGACAAGAGAGGGAGACAAAGAATCTGAAGCAGGCTCCAGGCTCTGAGCTAACAGCAGCTAACAGCCAATGCAGGGCTCAGACTCACAAACCGCGAGATCATGACTGGAGTCAGACACCCAACCGACTGAGCCACCCAAGCACCCCCAAGGTAGTTATATTTTTAACATTTTGAAGAGCCACCATACTGTTTCCCACAGCAGCGGCCCCACTTTGCACTCCCACTAGCAGTGCGTGAGCGTTCCTTTTTCTCTACGTCCCAGCCAACACATATTGGCTCCTGTGTGTGTGATTTTAGCCATCCTGGCGGGTGTGAGATGATAGGTATCCCATTGTAGTTTTGACTTGCATTCCCTGATAAGCGATGATGAGCATTTTTTCCTGTGTCTGTTGGCCGTCTAGATGTCTTCTTTGGGGACATGTCTGTTCATGTCTTCTGCTCATTTTTCAGTTGGATTATTTGTTTTTTGGGTGTTGAGTTTTAGAAGTTCTTTATATGTTTTGGATACTAACCCTTTATTGGATATGTCATTTGCAAATATCGTCTCCCATTCCACAGGTTGCCTTTTAGTTTCGTTGATTGTTTCCTTCACTGAACAGAAGCTTTTTGTTTTGATGTAGTCCTAATAGTTTATTTTTTGCTTTTGTTTCCCTTGCCTCTGGAGATGTGTCTGATAGTGTTTTCAATGTATGTTAATGTTATACAGAGACGATCATCTCCCCACGGGTGGGGAGAGGAACTACATGGTGGTAAGGTTCCTGTATTCCCCTTGAAATGATAATGTTAATTAATCTATTAAAAGTTAAGTATATATATTGCAGGGGCGCCTGGGTGGCTTAGTCGGTTAAGTGTCCGACTTTCGCTTAGGTCATGATCTCGCGGTTCGTGGGTTCGAGCCCCGCGTTGAGCTCATTTTTTTTTTTTAATGTTTTAAATGTTTTATTTATTTCTAGGAGAGAGAGAGAGACAGCGTGAGCAGGGGAGGGTCAGAGAGAGAGGGAGTCACAGACTGAAACAGGCTCCAGGCTCTGAGCCGGCAGTCAGCACAGAGCCCGATGCGGGGCTCGAACCCACGAACCGCGAGATCATGACCTGAGCTGAAGTCGGACGCTTAACCGACTGAGCCCCCCCCAGGCGTCCCTGAAAGAATCATTTCCTATTTTAACTCCTCCATGTAACTTTAGCCATAAAATGAATTCTATATTTCTTATACATGCACCCAGAGTACTTCGTAGGAGTTCATTTACAAACCATTACATAGAATGCCAGTTATCCCTTGATCAGAGGGGTTTTACATATCCATTCCTTCAACCTGGTGGAAAATATAAGATCTTTGACTAATTGAATTTATACACAGAGAAAGAACGTGACTCTGCAACGTGATTTTATAATCACACCGATAGCTCTGGAGGGCTATGTCCTTTGCAGACAGGCAACCACATACCCTCAGCCGTTCCTTTGTTTCTGTTCTGTCCATTCGAGTGGACTCTTGGCCTCCTCCGCTAGCGGAAGCCTGCTGGTCATGCCTATTTGTGACGTTCATGACTCTCTTCTTTCTGCCTGAGTCAGGGGCAGTTAAATGGCCCGTTTCACTGATGTGAAGGGAGGCTAGGTAACACCCCTCAGCCGAGGACAAGCCAAGTTAGCCTGGGGTCCATTACTCATTTTCTGATTTATCATTTATTCACACACCCCTTCGTTCAAAATGAAATAGAATTGGAGGAGGCTTCTAAGATGCATACAACGCACTAAGATAGAAATTAAAGTAAATCAGGAAATTGAATGGACGCACAATAAAGAGAGAGAAAGACAATCAAGCAAGACGTGCTGAAGTCAGTACCTAAAGGTGCCCGAAGTTCTGCCCTGGCTACGTCTGGACTCGTTTGTCTCTGGTCTCACGAGAGGCCGAGCAGAAAGGAAAGCACGTCCTATTGGATGTGCAGTGCCCTCCAGGGAAGAGGAAGCCACTGCGTAGAACGTACACATCTTGTCAACATGCAAGAAACTTCTCCCCATAGCCTCACGTAGAGAAGAGGGAACTGTCCCCAGTGGTGCTTCCATAATGACAAAATATGTGAATCTTCTATTTTCTTCATGTAAAATAATGTTTCAAACTCATGGAGGTGTCAGGATGCAGGGAGAGTTTATTGCCTCCTTTAATAATTAAGTGTGTCTATTTTTGGAAAATTAGCTGAACTGAAAAGGGCCGGCACCGAGTTGAACCTCAGTTACTTCCTCGTTAGTGTGATGACATTTCCAGAACCCAAACTCGCGCGAATAGGTAAGCACAAATGCCAACCCCTGATTGCTCGCTTTCCGAGCTCCGTTGGTAGAAATTTAGGACAGCATCCAGCATGGCCCCACCAGGACGTGCGCGTCTGGGGGGCAGCTGTGGCGGGGGGTCTGCGCTCCTCCTGAGGGTTCCCACCCCCACAAGCATGCCTGTGTTCTAGAACGCTAGTTCAGAGCTTTCATACTCAAGAGAGCTCACTGGCTGTCTTCTTCACTTCCTTGCCGCTGATGCAGTAATCTTCATCCTTAATAAATAAAGAGATTTCTAGAAAAGCTGTTATAGGCATACATGGTTTTTTAAAAAATGGCTCCCCAGTAAACACTGAAATGAGCAGAAGGAAGCAAAATTAGTGAAGAAAACTACCTACTTCGACATAATAAAAGGCCCCAGTCTGCATTAAGTTGAAGAAGAACGCCAGAAGTCTTCACCCAGTGAAAACAAAGCAAACCAAGAAACAGGAAGCCCGACGTGGCCATGGTGAAAGACCAGTCCACGACAATGGCAGTAAATAAGGTGGAAAAGGCCGTTTCATCTCAGGAGGAGCAACAAGCAAGAAGATGGAACATTCTGGACAGATAGAGCACCTGTCGTGTTTTAGCCACTGAGCGTTTCCAGCAGCCACGCCCACAGCCACGGGGGCCAGCCGTGGGAAGGCCGGTGGTAGTGCTCTGCCCCGACAGGGCCTCCCGCCACGCCTCCGGCGCTCCTCGACCTGTTGAGCTGCCTGCCTTCCAGTGAACCCCCAGTTTGCGAAAGCCAGCCTGGTTTGGCTTCTGCTGCCGCTACCCAGAACCTGAAATGAGGAGCCTGAACCTTTTGTATTTAATAACTTTGAAATACACAAAACAGAAACGGACACAAATCATAAGACAAATGGAGAAATCCACAAAATTTGCATGGACTTTACGATACCATTCTCAGAAACTGACAGATCAGATATATATATATTTTTAAAAGTAAGGAAAACCCAAGCAAAAAGAGATTTAGAGCTTTGTGTTCATTTAAGCTAAGTACAATGAAATAAGAATTCAAAATCAGTTCCTCGTTCCCACTAGCTATACTTCAAATTATTCAATACCACATGTGTCTAAAGGTCACTGTATGGGGCGCCTGGGTGGCTTAGTAGGTTAAGCGTCCGACTTTCGCTTAGGTCATGATCTCGCGGTTCGTGGGTTGAGCCCCGCGTCGGGCTCTGTGCTGACTGCCAGCTCAGAGCCTGGAGCCTGTTTCAGTCTGTGACTCCCTCTCTCTCTGACCCTCCCCTGCTCACGCTGTCTCTCTCTCTCTCCTAGATAT